>APFE031146543.1:0-60108 GCA_000404065.3 Pinus taeda
CCGAGCTCATCCACAGATCCCATCGTGATATTACCGGGGCCCACCACCTTCATTCGGCATTCCGAGGATTCATCCACTTGGCTAACTTCGGGGCATGGCTCTGATACCACTTGTAAGGACTCTGGAAACCACATATCTCCACAATGGTATGATATTGTCCACTTTGGGCCTAAGCCCTCATGGATTTGCTTTTGGACTTACCCCAAAAGGCCTCATACCAATGGAGATATTTGTCCATCCTTATATACCCATGATTTTCCCCACTTCTAGTCAATGTGGGACTTTGGTCGTATACCCAACAAGTATCAGTTGTGTGCTAAACTTAGCAAGTACAGTTTCTTTTGGATTGAGGTACACTGCTTGGGGCATGTGGTTTCCAAGGATGACATAATAATAGACCCAGAAAAGGCAAGATCTATCATGGAGTGGGTAGTTCCCAAGAATGTAGATGAGTTGAGATCTTTCATGGGGTTAGCAGGTTATTACAGGAGGTTCATCAAGAAATTCTCACAAATTGCTTATCCTATCACATCATTGTAGAGGAAAGTTAAGAAGTTTGAATGGACAGAGGAGTGTGTGGCTAGTTTTGAGCAACTCGAGAAGTTGTTGACACATGCACCAATGTTAGAGATTGCATATCCAAACAAAGAGTTTGTAGTATGTACAAATGCTTGCAAGGGAGGACTTGGTGGATTCCTTATACAGGATGGAAAAGTGATATGCTATGAGTCACAAAGGTTGAATGAGCACAAGAAGAACTACCTGACACCTGACCTTGAGTTGGCAGCAATTGTACATGCATTGAAGATGTGGAGGCACTATATTCTTGGAAGGAGGTTTGTATTGATGAGTGATAACAATGGTTTGTGGTACCTATATGACCAACTGAATCTGAATGGCAGGCACGCTCAGTGGTTGGCCACAATCAATGAGTTCGAATTTGAGATCAGGTATATCAAAGGTAAATAGAACAAGGTGGAAAATGCTCTTAGCAGATGAATACATGTAAATAACATAACAACTATGAGTTCCTATGGGATAGATTTACAGGATAGGATATTACGGGTAGGTCGGCAGGATGACAAGTATATGGAGATTGTGCAAAGATTACAACAGAGTACAAGTAGTGGTACAAGTGTAGGTACATATTGTTTAGGTATAGGTACAAGTGGTATAGGTACATGTACAATTGCAGGTGCTTAGGATGTGGACTATCGTCTCACTGTAGATGGATTGGTTAGATTTAGGGATAGGATATATGTGTCAGATAGCAGTGAGCTCAAGAAGGTGATCTTGAGGGAGTTTCATGTGAGACCATATTCAGGTCACCCTGGTTGTTAGAAGATGTTGACAATAGTGAAGAAATTATATTATTGGCTGAATTTGAAAGATATGTAACAGATTTTGTGGCTAGGTGCTTGGATTGTCAACAGGTGAAGGCAGAGTGTAAGCATCCAGGTGGAATACTACAACTGATTCTAATTCTAGAGTCAAAATGGGAGGTCATTTTCCATGGACTTTATCATATGTTTGTCAAGGATAGTGAGACAATATGATTCCATTATGGTAGTGGTGGACAGGTTGACAAAGGTGGCGTACTTCATTCAAGTGAAGTCTACATTCTCATCAAGTGATGTAGCATAAGTATTCATCAGGGACATGGTCAGATTGCATGGAGTTCTGAAGAATATTGTATCTAACAGGGATGTGAAGTTCACTTCCAAGTTTTGGAAGGAGTTATTTGCAGGTTTGGGCGCAAAGTTGGCCTTCAGTACAACATATCATCCACAGACAAATGGACAAATAGAGAGGGTCAACAACATATTGGTGGACATGTTGAGAATGTATGTGATGCATCAACAATGGAAGTGGGAAGAGTACCTTCCACTGGTAGAGTTTGCTTTCAACAACGGGTACCGAAAACCACTAAGGATGAGTCCGTTTGAGGCATTGTATGGCCGGAGTTGTAATACTCTCATCAGTTGGAGTGATCCAGTTAACATGGTGTTGATTGAACCAGACATGTTGGTAGATATAAAGTGGGAAATGCAAGTAATCAAGAAGAATTTGAAAGCAACACATGATAGGCAGAAGAGATATGCAAATTAGAATAGGTTATTCAAGGAGTTCTTAGTTGGGGAACAGGTGTACTTGCGCATCAAACTTAAGAGGATATCCTTGCAGATTGGATCATGTGCCAAGCTAGCACCCTGGTTTTATGGACCTTTTAGGATTATTGAGAGGATTGGGCACGTAGCCTATCGATTTTCATTGCGTCCGACAGTGAAATTCCATGATGTTTTCCATGTGTCATCGCTAAAGAAGTATGTTAAAGATGTTGATCATGTGATTGATTGGTCTGTATTCCAGGTGGAGCCAAAAGGAGAATTTCAGTCGAAACCACAGTTCATTTTGTAGAGAAATATGCTCATTATCTGGAACCGAGCAATCAAGTAAGTTAGAGTGCAATGGACGTACTTTGGGCCCGACGAAACTAAATGAGAGATGGCGGATCAGATGTGAGCTATGTATCCTTCCTTATTCACTGGTTGAGCGGATGTTTTGGAATAGGTTTTTGGTACATGTTTTGGTGATATTTGGTATATGTACATATGTATATGGATGTAAATACCACCATGAGATATGTTATAAAGCTTCAATAATTGGTATGGGTGTCATGTCATTATGATGTTATACTTGTTATGTTGTCATGTAGGTCTGTTTCTCAATAGGATGATCATTGTAAATACTGCAACAAGCTAAATTATAAATCTCTATGGACAATATGTTTTTCTTACAACAACCTTGTCGGTTGTAGGTGTTTTTGAACACCGAGGACGTTGTTCCCCAAGGGGGAGGGTTTTGTTACAACCTTGGTCAAAAATCCATGTAAAAGTTAATAAAGGCAAAATATATACCAAGATCATGGGACACATATTCCAAGTTGAATTTTGGGCAGAAGCACAGTGATGGGGATCACTGGTGATTGATTAATGGCTAAGGATATTAGCAAAGGCTTTGGAAATGAAAAGTGGCATTTTGGCACGTTTATTTATGAAAATAATGGAAATTAGGAAAAAAGGGAGGAGAAAGGTCATATGTTGCATGTGAGGAGGAAAACGAATGAAAATAATGGAAAATGAAGAAAATAGAGGCCTCATTAATAAAAAGGCTCTTGAGGATCAGTTCATAGACCTTTTTTTTCAATTCAATTTTGGAGCTCTCTCTCTCCATTCTCTCTCTCTCTCATACTCTTTGACACTTAGAGTTTTCTTGGAGCACTCTTGGAGGAGTGCGGCATACTTGGAGTTTTGGAGCAAGAAGGCAAAGGAAGAGCACGAAAGCGCAAGAGGACATCGTGACCAATAGCAACAACAGGTTTTTCTTGCAAGTACTGAGTTGCATGTATGTTTCCCTCACTAGTTTTGGGCATGCATGGCATATGCATGTGGTTTATTGGCCATGATCTATCATTGACATGGAGGATTGCCAGGATTTATAGTGGATTTGTCTAGCCTTTCCATTTTTGGGATAGCCATGGTGTTGTGGGTTCATTTCTTTGTTTTTCTAGTTGGTTCTCATGTTTCCTTTAGTTTGGGTTGAGTTACTAGTTCCTGGAAGCCCTGGTTGGACAAATGCTCTAGAAGCTCGAAGACAACTATGGGTTGAGTTACTAGTTTCTGGAAGCCCTGACTAGACAAACGCTTTGGAATCCCGACGAAAATTGAGGATTTAGTTACTAGTCCTGGAAGCCTTGGTTGGAACAAACACTGTGGAGCCCTAGAAGGCTTGGGTAGAGACTAATCTAGTGATGGTTTGTGATGTCCGATCGTGAGGTGGAATCACTAGTTGATGGGTTGAGGTGGTTTGGCCTCATGAAGCCCTGGTTCAGTTTTGATGGATCATTGCATGAGATCCCACATTCATGCTTGGAATATGGCACATGGGTGACTGGTTGAAGAGAGATTTGGCTCAACCATTACTATGGTCGGGTGATACATGGAAGTCCCAGACCTTTTTACATTTTTCTTGTGGTAATAAAAGCTCTTTCCTATGGTATTGATCAGTAAATGCTTATTGTTATGTGGATTATATGGTTGTTCTATGCTTAGCATCTCTGCTGTTTATATGTTGGTTATGAATGAGTTTTATGATTGTCATGATGTATGGCTCATATCATATTTTTACTTGTAAATGATTGAACAATGTATCTATGGCCTAATGGATGAAATTGCAGCTAATGTGTAGAGGCATCAACGCTTCTTAGCGATTTTCAGATAAGTATGAGACCCATATGCTCAGTTTTGTTGTTAAGACTTGTAGCTTTCATGTTTGTGACATGTTTGACGAAATGCCTATCATGGCTAGTAGGGGTCCAGTCTATTCCTTGTCAATGTTTTTGCAAATGTATCATTGTTATCTTGTATAAATTCACGTATGAAGCTGTCATTGAGTTATGGGCAGTAAGCCGGGTTTTGGACCTAAAAAAGTGGCACAAATCCTAGAGTCGTAGGAACAACACTAGGGAAAAAAGTCCCCCGATGCTTGCTTGCCCTTGTTTTGGGAGCATTTAGAGCCTCCTAGACGCACCCTACTCCATATCAAGGGAGCGTCCAAGGGTTTGATGCACTAAAACTTCAATTGGTCTCAGGGGTTGGTTACTTGAGTGGTTGGGATGGCTCTTGGAGTTATGTTGCTGATGTGGAAGCTCTATGTAATGTGTTTCACTGGTTCCACTTCCTTAACTGACACATACGGAGTCAAATCATATCATAGTAACTTCTGATCACATGTTTACCTCGGTCGATCAATTACTTGGGTAGATGTGGGAGGAGGGTCTTACAGCATATGTGTTTAGAGCGCTTTAAAAATATTCATGAACATTTGTGTCCAATGAATATAATCCAAGGCTATCTTGAATTCCCTTAAGACGAGGCATATGAATCATAACGTCATATGAATTACACTAAAACTGGGGTAAATGAAGAGAGTTAAAAAACAAAGATTATTCCCAACAACTCTTTATTAGAACATACTAACAGAGAAGGAAAAATTACATTTGAAATTTTAGTGTGTACAAAATATCTATGGGTTTTTTTTTTTTCTTCTTCTGTCCCATGGAAAAAGCCCCATTGTGGCATAAATAGTCCTTAATATTCCTTGCCACTAAATCTTCATGTGCCTTTGTGTTTTTTGGTTGAAGTAATAGTTCCATTCTCATACTAATTTGAAAGCTATAACTCTAATCACGTCATGTAGTTAGAGTGACCTGTAGCTAGAGGAAACCCTAGGTCGTCATACCAAGATACAATATGTCGTCATGTTTTTCCCTCGTAGCTACATTTATTGGCGTGTTTCCATTTTTGTAAGGTAGAATAAGTGTTAGTGGGTCAAGTTGAAGTAGTTCTTTCACCAGATCAAAGGAGATGGATTAATTGGTTCTGATGTACAATGTTGTGTGGCCCTTTATGTCTGTTCTAGTAGGAATTTGTGGATCCTTTGCTACTAAAGCTTTGACAATATCTGTCTAACCACTGGTGCAAGCATAAGTAGTGCATTGTTGACTTTGCTTCTGGGAATCCGAGTGAATTGGCTTCCATAATTTTTCTCAGATGATGGTTGCGGTTTAGAAGTTCCTTGACAATACCCATGTACAAGTTTTCAATGGAGTTAATAAGAATGCATGACACTACATATGTGTAAATAAACATTCAAATATGTGATCCCATGAATCAATTCAACCTTAACAACTTAGAAATGAAGTTGACTATTAAGTAGTGCACAATTGACATGCATGAAAAGAGAAAATGGCATAGAGGTTTTTTCACATGTTATGTAAGATAATAAAAAAAGCAGGGAAAGAATATGCATTTTTTTTGGACCTAAAATAGTTTTTGAGCAGGTTATGAAGGGAGAGTATGAGTATCATTTCTCATGTTGTGTCTCGCAATAATAGGCAACAACACTTAAGCATCATGGAAGTTTGGTAGTTGAAACGACGATGGTATATCAACTTGAAGTGGAGATTTGGAGAGCCTTCAAAGATATCCTTTTGAAAGAAATAACACATTTTTATCTTTCTGCTTGCGCAAGAACCAATTTTTCACTTTCCATAGGTTTCTCAGAATTCATAGTGTCCAAACAACAATACTTTGGTGCAAGGATATCCAACGTGACATCATAGGTGTCTGCGGGTCTCATACTTGTCTCAGAATCACAAAGAAGCATTGATGCCTCAACATATTAGCTACAATTTCATCTATTAGGCCATAGATACATTGTTCATCCATTTACAAGTAGAAACATGATATGAGACAAACATCATGACAATCATAAAAGCCATTCATAACCAACATATAAACATTCGAGATGCTAAGCATAGAAAAGAAATATAAGCCACATAACAATAAGCATATTTACCCATCAATACCATAAGAAAGAGATTTTATTACCACAAGCAAAATGCAACTAGGTTTGGACATCCATGTACCACCTGACCATAGACATGGTTGAGCGAAATATCTCTTTAGCAAGTCATCCCTGTGCCATATTCCAAGAATGAATGTGGGATCTCATGGAACAATCCATCAAGATAGAACCAGGGCTTCCAAAGGCCAAACCACCTCAACCCATCAACCAATGATTCCACATCACAGTCAGACATCACAAACCATCACCAAATTGGTCTCTACCCAAGCCTTCCAGGGCTCTAGAGCATTTGTTCCAACCAAGGTTTCCAGGACTATTAAATCAACCCACAAATATCGTTGGTCTTCCAAAACGTTTGTCCAACCAAGGCTTCGAGGACTAGTAACTCAACTCACCAAGCGCTTCTAGAGCATTTTTCCAACCAACCTGTGCACCTGCACCTATACCTGTGTATGTACCTATACTTCCACATGTACATATACCACTACATGTACATGCATGCACCTGTACTTGTACCTGTAATATCACATTTAATTGTACCAACACCCTGCTGCAACCTCTGCACAATCTCCATATACGTGACATCCCACTAACCTACCTATAAGATCCTATCCTGTAAGTCTATCCCATAGGAGCTCATAACTGCCAAGTGATTTACATGTACCTGCCTGCTGAGAGCATATGCCACCTTGTTCCCTTTTCCTTTAATGTACCTGATCTCAAAGTTAAACTCATTGATCATGGCCAACCATCTATCTTGCCTAGTGTTCAGATTGGGATGGTCAAACAAATACCTCAACCTAATGTGATCACTCATCAATACAAACCTCTTGCCAAGACGATCATGTGTCGATTAGTTCTACTCATGCTCATTCATCTTTCACGACTCATAGCATACCACCTATCCATCCTGCATAAGGACTCCATCAAGTCCTCTCTTGCAAGCATTTGTGTGTACTACAAACTCTTTGTCCGGATCTGCAATATGTAGCACTAGTGCATGTGTCAACAACTGCTTAAGCCGCTCAAAGCTAGCCTCACACTCCTCCGTTCATTCGAACTTCTTACCTTTTCTCTGTAATGATGTGATAGGATAAGTAATCTGTGAGAAGTTCCTGATGAACCTCCTATAGTAGCCTACCAACCCCATGAAGGATCTCACTTCATCCACATTCTTAGGAGCTACCCACCCCATGATGGCTCTTATCTTCTCTGGATCTACTGAAATTCCCTCCTTGGAGACAACATGCCCCAAGTAATGTACCTCAGTCTGAAAGAAACTACACTTGTTGAGCTTAGCATACAACTTATGCTCCCTCAACAACCTCAACATTGCTGCTAAATGCTCAACATGCTCTTCCTCATTTTTAGAATATACGAGTGTATCATCAATGAACACAATAACAGACTTATTCAAATACAGACACAACACACTATTCATCAAGCACATAAATGTAGTTGGAGCATTAGTTAAGCCAAATGGAACTAAAACAAACTCATAATGGCCTTACATGGTCCAGAAAGTGGTCTTGTAAATGTCCTCCTCTTTGATGCGTACCTGATGGTATCCAGATCTCAAGTCGATCTTAGAGAACACTGCTTCTCCCTTCAACCGATTGAACACGTCATCAATCCTCGGTAATGGGTATCTATTCCTGAGAGTCACTTTTTTTAACTGCCTATAGTCAATGCATAATATGGGAGTTCCATCTTTCTTCTTCACAAATAATACTGGTGCACCCCAAGGTGATACATTTAGCCTAATGTATCCCTTGTCCTACATTTCCTTCAACTGCAACTTTAACTCGACTAACTCAGGTGTGCTCATCCTATAAGGTGCTTTTGATGCTGGAGTTTCTCTTGGCACTAACTCAATAAAAAAGTCTACCTCTTTGTGAGGTGGCAACTTTGTAATGTCCTTAGGAAATACATCTTGAAACTGTTGTAAAACTGGGTACCTGCTCAACACACCGACATCCTAAACCTCCTTACCCTTGTCACTATAAATGTGCACTGTAAATAACGTACACCCTTTCCTATGACTACGCTTTGCCTGCATAACTTTCACCATCGTAATTGATGTGGCTTTCTTCTTACCCTCCAAGACTCTTGGTTCTTCATTGTCATCAACACACTCAATGGCTTTGTCATAACAATCTACATTGGTTCTATGAAAATACAACCAATCCATGCCCAACAACATACTATACAATCCCAACGGTAATACATTTAGATGTGTTGCAGTAGGCATACCAGTCAAATCAAATGCACAATCTCTTACCCAATGATGAATTCGCTTCTTCGTACTTGTATCCAACTACACTAACCAAGATTCTACATGCAATTCCTTACTCAAGTTGCGCTTATCCACCAATTCAGCACTAACATAACTATAATTAGATCCAAATTCAATCAAAATAGAAATAACTTGATCACTTACCGTCCATCTCAATGATAGATGCCTGGTGCTCTTCCTGTCTGTTGTCCACGACCGCATAAATACGACGAATGCTCTGCCCTACATCCCTAACAATCCACGCATCTTGTGCACTATATATCTTAGGCCTACCACCCTGATGTTGAAGAAAACCTCTCTTAAGATGTTCCTCACCACATGTTCAACACTCCAACCGATCAGTGCCCTCACCCCTATGCTGCTGCTGCGATCAATGTCCTTGTCTATCTGCATTAAACTTCTTTTCTGGTGCCATATTTTCCTTCCCATCTGCATTCTGAGGCCTTGTTCTCTTAGGTTACCTTTTCGTTTACCTTTGTCTTTCCATTTTCTTCCTTGCTGAGATTCATTCTTATCTTTGATTGTTCATAATAATGCTTCAATTTCCCAATGACTTCCTCAAGTGACCAAGGCTCATCATACTTAATTTGATCTCTAAATGCTAATGGAAAACCACTGACAAATTGTTGAACTTTAGCCTTCTCATCAGTATGATACGATACATACCTCATGTTGCGGAGGTAAATCCCCTCTGCGGACAGAGGCGATCCCACTAGCCCCACAGGGGTCTAGCAACAATCATACACGCTGCATGCAAGTTCCTAATTGCACAATTTAAGAGTCGATCAGAAAGACTAACCTGGGATCCAACGCTATTTGTTGTGGGAGAAGTGTCGCTCCTGTCCTTTAGCTTTGGTCGGTCACTATCCTTGCGCTCCACGCATGGACCCCTGCACAAATGAAGAACAACCCAAAACAAGCGTAAAATCCAATATCATACAATTATATATCAGTCAAGCAGGATATAATTCAAATATACCAGAAGAACATGTGAATGGAACCATAATAACAGTCGCTTATCATTCGATAGAAAAAAGAGAAGAATTACAAACAATTAAGGCTTGACACTGCAAATCTCCTCTAACTGGGTCAGCAGTCCAACATGTCTTGCAAAGTCACTTCCTCTCTCAACAATCCGGCAGCATAACCTCTCTTTCAGCTCTCACTATCAATTCAGCTTCAATGCTCTGACACTATCATTAGCCCTCTCTCTCTCTCTACTACCCTATTCAATGTGAGGTGACATGCTTTTATGGATGGAAGAGGTGGAAGGATTCATCGTATCCGGACACCTATCGAAGATTTGGCATTGTCCCAGAATAGCCTTTGGACTGAGTTGTCATGGATGAAAAAGACGACACCCGATCGTATCCATGGGATTTTTCCTCAGGGAACTGCATGAGTAATAGAGGAAAAAACATTTCAGTGCGCGTTGGCCAAAAATCACGACTAATTTTGTGTGGCGTGGGCTTTGTTCTGTGACAGTGCGCCTATGGACGCGCCCTCTTTGTAGGAATTGAGCCATTGGCGCGGGTTATACACTGTGGACCCACGCTAATGAAAAAAGGGCATTTTCCAAGGTTAATCTTCAAAGGGTGTCTTCAGGGATACTGAAGTTCATACTTAGGAGACCTCAATGCAAGTGTTTTCAAGTTGTGTCACTGGTCACAGGTCCGTAAATGTGTCCTCCAATGTGTGACAGCGGGGGTAACAAGGACGGTGACCAACGGTGACAAATTACTGCGTAACACCTCAATAACTCCATAAACTTGGTCATGTGCTCTTTGTTTGTCATTGACCCCATCTTTAGTTCATAGAATTTTGTGGCATTAATTTCATAGTACCTTTCTGAAAAATACTTCTTCCTAAAAAGCCATCATCAGTCTTGATGTCTCTGACCTTCTTAACATCTTCCCACCAAATGTCTACTTTACCTTTCAAGTTGAAGATAACTATTTTAGCCTTCATATTATCTGTGTACTCATGCAACTCAAAGAATTGTTCATCTCAGGTATCCAAGCCTTTGCATCTTCCAATTTCTTCACATCTCCATCAAAAGTAGGCAACTTTGTTGTCTTAAATTCATCTGGAAAGTATCCCATATCATTCCTCCCATAAGGATGATAACGATGATGACCATGATGTCTATTAGAACCAGAATTAGAATAATACCTATACTCATCGCCCCTCATATCCGGAGTGTCTAATGACCTGCCATCTCTCATTGTGTCAGATCTATCTGACCTGTGTCTACTAGGAGACCTACTTCCATATGCTCCATTAGTTTTGTCCTCCTGTACATGGTTGATCCAAAGAGGCCCTTGTCGTTGCAATTTTGACAAACGTTGAAGAAGTATTGCATTAACTTTTGCTTACTTCTCTTGTGCCTGTATGATCCTGTCATTATCTGCCTTGTAAATCCCTATTTCTTCCTTGAAATTGCTCAATATAACTGCCAAATTGGAAGAGTTCCCAATGCCATAATGCTCTTTGGATTCATAGGGAGAGTCCTTGTAGTCAACCATCTTGCTAGCCATTTTATATTTCTTTCCTGCAATGCATAATATGTCAGATAAACCAAGTCACAATAAATCAATGTACCTTAGTATAATTTGGGGAGGATACATTGTTTGAAAGATCAACAAATCAACGTGATACATGTATAACATAAACATAACAACACACAGACATACACGAATAAATGCATCAACACATAAACATCGTTCTAGTTAGGGTCTAGTCATCAATGCAAGGCTATATCAACAATGCATGTTATGACCTCATGCATGACAACAACCATTACTATATTGTACACATTTCCACATGCACCCATCAATAGGCATAAGCAATGCCTAACCAACTACACATACACATAAGCGATCAAGTCTTATAATCAACCTACAAGACTAATACATGTAGTCAAACATACAAGAATGCAACCTAACATACAAGGATGTAATCAAGTGATCCGGATTTAAATAGGAACGCAACAAAATACAGAGATACCATATACACAAAGATGCAGCGGAAATAATACTTCATTTCATTAATGGAAAATACTGAAATATGCTTACAACCAGAAATGGAAATAAACCAGCTAGGGCGATGGCAGCTTATCTCTGAGAAGAGATGTGTGGCTACATGCCTCTGAACTGTGGTACAATGAGGCTTGAAGGCCTATTTATTGTTGAGAAACAATGGAAAACCCTTAACATTCCAAAACCTAACCCTAGAAGATGAAACGCCAAACTGTGGGCCCGTTTGGGTAAATTGGTACATCAACTTCCCGGGGTCGTAACTTTGGCATATGATCTCCATTTGACGCGTACAATAGCTCGTTAGAAAGATCTATCCGAGCACTACCACTTTGGGTAGGCAACATCAGTCCATGGACCCATGTTGCCCCACATTTCCCAAAAAAACGTCGTTTAGGGCCTCAAAACAGCTCTGGAAGTTTAGGACCCGAAAAACTGCTAAAAATAGTAAACTGTGCTATAGTTAAGGAAACTGAAAAGACTAAAAGAGACAGTTGTGGAGGTCCAAATGGGATAGGTGGGTGGCCACCAACATCCACCTGGATCAGCAAATTACATGCATTGTATGACATGAGCAACTAAAGACCCAAATGTCCCACACTTGCCATGAGTTTATAATACATACTTGGTGGTCAATTTTACATCAAGATGGACATAATACTCCATCTATGACAACAAGGCCAACCTATCATGGTTGCTTCAAAAAGTGATGGAAAACACCTTATCACTGCAACACATGATTTACATACATAAGGCCAAACACTATTGTTTCGACAAGTGGTGGAAACATAACATCACTTTGAAAGTGTAAAATATGACTCAAAACATGACCAGACATCGTTGTTGTTGACTACGTGATGGAAACACATCATCACGTTTACATTTTGAAATGCAACAAGTGATTTAAAAAAGAATGACCACGAAACGACAACATGTCTAGAAACCATTTCTCACTTATCTTACTTGTGGTGATTTTGCTTGTCGAACAACTACTCTTCCTGATTCACGCACTGACGCTTTGTCTTTAGGGTGCTACTCTGGATGGAGCTTCTAGAAAGTGGCCTTTTGATGGCCATTTTTTTTGCAATGACTGAAGTAGGATTTCTTCCTCAATATCTGCTTAACATGTTTCTTTTCATGTTGTTGAGAGGGTCTTTCATGCCTCATGAGTGCTACCATACTTTTCCAACACTTGGAAAAGGTATGGTTAGGTAAACCACAAAAATTACATGTTTTTCGATGCTTTGATCTTCGTTCATTATTAACAACATGATTATAATCAAAATGAACATTTGAAGATCAAAAATGGTTATACCTTCCTTTGTTGTTTCTGATGTCAATATGGCGATGAGAGCTTGCCTTAGTTCTCTCCCTGCAATGGAAACTGCCATGGGATGATGGGGATGTTTTCCCATCATTCTCTTTCCTTGACGATGTCTCGGATGAATCTGACACCTTTGAGCACTCTCCTTTAGTGTATCTCGAGCCTGAAAATGTATGTTCATGCATAACCTCCAAAGGTTGAGTGATGCTTTGGTTATTAGCACCAAGTTCTTCTTTCTCCTCGTGCCTCATCTTTGTAAGGAGACTCATGTTTGTCCCTGTAATTAGGATCTCCAAATATCCAATAGACATCATACTATGAGAATATGAAATCGAAAGGAAATCAACATCTTTTACCTTCTCTTTCAATTTAGAAAGAAATATTGAGGCCTGCTCATCATCCGTTGTTGGTCGTTCGCTAACTGTCTCAGCGCATTCGCCAACTTCTTTCCTGGCATATCCAAGTCCCGCTCGACACAGTAATTCCTCTACTTTGATGGGATTGACAATGCCTTGGCCATTAACTCCCAAGCCTTTTCCTTCATATCCCATTCTCTTCAGCAGTTTGGAGCAAATTCCTGTGGCATGATTTTCAAGCAAAAGTGAAATCATCATCAGGAAACATACATGCAGATGGAGAACTATTTTTTACCTCGTATGGGTCATGTTGTAGCTTTTCCAAGGCCTCATTCTTTTCTTGTAGTTGTAGTAGAAAACTTTGCTTCTCCTCTTTCTCTTCATGTAGACACATCTTCAATTCATTATTCTCTGTTTGAAGATTATGTCTGTCTTGCTTCAGCTCCTCCATGGCCTTTTCCTGTGGCTTTCAACTGAAGCTGTAATCACTCCTTTTCCTGTATTTCTTTCTGTAGAGTTTTATACATAATTTCCACTTTCTTGGAAATGTTAAGAATGGTCTCATACATTGCTCTTTCATCCTCTGTCATTGCTTGTTCCATTGTTCACGCTGCAATTTACATCAACGTAAAGACCTGCTCTGATACCACTTGATCTAGGTCCGGGTGTGAAGAAGGACCCTTCCAAGACCTTTTACTTTCATGATGTCTTAAAATTGCATTTTAAAGGAACATTAATGAATACATGTGCATGCTATAAAGAAGAGGAACAAGACAATCATCAACACATGAAAACAAAGTCGTTGATAACGAAGTTCGTCTAGGACAGACTACGTCTCCGGGCCCCGTGTCAAGATGGTGTAGGCTACTGCATTAGGTGCTGTCAATAGAGGTGATGTACACAAGATATGATGTCTCGATCATACAAGGAAAAATTCCCTCTCGCAGGAGTGGCTCTAAGAGATATCCCACAACTCGGAACTCTTAATCAAAAGACTCCTATCAGTATGATACAAAAACATGCATGATGAGCATCTAGCCAACATGGTACAAAAGGGATGTCAATGAAAAATAGATGCATGATGACAACAAGAGTATCCCAACAACATACAACAAGGGATCTCAAAGCATAACATAACGAGTTATGACAACAAGTACATCACATGAAAGATTCCACATCAAATCAGCAAGGAATCATGACAACATGGAATAAATAAGATCCTACCTCAATATCAATCAAGGATCTATGCAGCATAATGCAAAAAGAAGAAATACATGAACACATCATATACCTCACAACCAAGGGCCATCTGAAGAAGGGGATGTCTCACTGTTGAAGCTTCTCAGACCATCGATATTAAGGCGATGATCATATGAAATGGCTACTTTGCACAAGAATGTGGACATCTGAAACATAGCTGTCAACGAGCTAAAGCTTGTTGTCACATTGATTCTCACAACATCGATCAAGAAGAATCGATCATAAAGAGAAGAATCAATCTCAAAGTGAATAACTACTCTGGACTCTTGGCTCTGTAGCTCGTTGGCTATCTGGCTCTGGAGCACTGTGGCTTATGTCACTACAGCTCTGTGATCTGCCAGAATTTCAAGCGCTCTCTGGCTTTCATGCTTCTATCTAGCTCTACGGCTCTGTGGATTTGAAGCACTGCTTTGGCTTCATGCTTCTCTATGTACTCAGGCTCTCAGGCCTCTCTCCACGCAGCCTCTCCACACAGCCTTTTGGGCTCTCTGTTACACCACTCTCACCCTCTGTTACGCAGCCTTTCGCCACTCGCGGCTCTCTGCATCCATGTTGTCAACACTCTAGCACAGGCTTTCGGGCCCTCGGGCACTCTCTAGCATGTAACCTCTCTCTCCCTTCTCCTCCTCGACTCTCTATCACCCATCGTGTTTTATAACATGTTTGGGACAAGGCTGCTTCAGAATCGGAGGCCTGTTGCTTAAGAATAGAAGTTTTTTGTATAGAAAAATCTGCGGGTGCAAAAACCTTTAAAAAATAGCCTTTTATTGTTTTAAAGCGATAATACAAAAGCCCGAAAAACACTAAAAAACATTGAAAAATCCAAAAGTTTGGATTTCAAATTTTATAAAATAGGACCTCTAAATCGATCGGGTCCATGCTATATCACAATCGCATCGCCCCTTGGTATCGGGATCGCCGATCTCCCAATCACCGACCAATTTAATCTTGGTCGTTGATTAGTTTCTAATCCGACGGCTGAGATCACGTCGCATATCATTATCGCTTCTGCCAATAGCTCTTCATATCAAGGGATCCGACAATGTTGATCGCTGATCGTTCTAATCGTTGATGTCGGCGATCGCTAATCGCAATCGCAAGCGGCCCAAGGTTCTGGTCCTCAGCCTTTGGGTTTCACTAATGCCAATCGCCGACGACGATATTCCATCACCAATTTACAAGCACCAATATCGTCAATCGCTACTTGAATAGCGTCGACATCGGCCATCGCTTGCCTCTGATTGCGATTTTCCTTATAAAGGCTTAAAACCCAGTTTTATGAGAAAATCCTCCTTTTCCAAAGGAACTAAGGCAAACACTTTTCACGATAACTTCATCATCTGGACTCGGATTGACAAATAGTTCATACCTCCACGATTAGGATGACAAGATCTACGCTCTAGTCCTGTGTTGACATCAATGTGAACACTTTGATTTTTAAGAATTTCCATGCCATGGTGTCTGAAGATCCACGTGGATCACCTTGACTCTTGCATTTCATGCACCACACTTCTTCACGCACTTCTGGTCGAACCCTCCTATCCTGTTTCAAAATCTGCATCTCAAGGCACAGATCCTTCAACTGTGGGTGGATCTACTGGACTCCTAGGTTAGGATCCTGCATTGGGGTCTCATGAAGCTTCATAGAAATCTCTAAGGCCTCTACCTAAGTCATTATCTTCTGCTTCGATAGCCCACTCCTTAAATGTGGTAGTAATGAAGCTACAAACCACTCGTGATGTTGTCCATCTATTAGATTCATATTGGCTTCGCGGATCGTACATTTTAGCCTCTGATCTAGTTCCCAAGGAGTCTCGCCTGGTAGCATCGTGATCTCTTTAAATCCAATGATCTATTGCGCTTCAGACTTAGGCCTCCTAAATTATTTATTTAGCAATGTTTGGATATCCGCGACTCCCACATTTGGATTATCATTGGAGTACATAATATACTAGGTTAGTGCATGATCTTGCAGGGTGCTAACCAACGTCGCTTTCTTTATATGGTCATCTGTAACTACTTGCACTTCCCATACAACCCTTACAATGAGCCAGAATTGGTCTGAATCTTCATTTCCCAAACCTTTGAACATAGACAACTTCACTATGTTTTCCATACTAAATCACAGTGGTGGTGGAGTTGGTACGGGTGAAGATGGAGGTGATGGCGGTGAAGCCAGTGGTGGTGTGGGTGGAGGTGGAATTCACAAAATTCTTTGTCTTATCAGATGAATAGTACTTCACAGAGAGGCCTTCACGAGCTCTTCCTCGTCCCCTCGTGGAGGTGAATTTAAGGGGCTATTATATGGACCCTTATCTCCTTCGTTCTTGTAAACCTTTCTGCTTCATGTAGCTCTGAACATCAAGGTAACTTCGTAACTCGCTTTTCACACAACAACATTTTAATCCAAGTATTCAAAAACTTTACGTACTTACCTTACGGTCATTTGAGAAAGTGTCGCTCTACCTCGCTATAGCTGATTGAGGTGTCGACCACGAACTCAGTAATGAATCCTCCTATAATATGATCGAGCCAATGATCAATAGTGCACATGATCTTATCCTCCGATGCTTCCAACCTTCACACCAAATCTGGGGTCCACACAATGGGACCATCAAGTTTCCACCTTCCTTAGCTATCTGCTAGCTTCGTGATCCACTCGTATAGCTTAGTGGGGAAGCACACAAAAAATATTTCCTCAATCTCTATGTACATGTAGCTATCTAGCCACTCTTCTTTTGACAGTCATGGGTTTCTATTCTCTTATGCCGCGAACTTGTGAATTATTCTCTCCAACCAATTTTTGGGCTAATTTATTGACTAAATTAACACAAGTATTTAATTATCAATCCAGGTTTGTAAAATTTGGAGGCAAGTCCACTATATATGAATATCAGATGTAGCCAAGATTAGAAGATGAAATTTGAAGAATTAAGGAAGTACATATTACAAATATAAACCTATTTTAACAATTTCTAATTCACTTATGTAATATGTGAGGGATGAGGCTCCTAACTTAGGAGAACTAGGTTGTCCTTCCCTACTATACTACTTTCATGAAAATAAATCCAAATCACTAATTAACAATGGTTTATGATGTAGAAGATGTAAAAGAAGAGGCTCCTAACTAAGGACGTCCAGATTGTCCTTCTTCACAATTCTACTTTATCATAATCGCCATTGCTTCAAACCAGAAATGCATAAATAGCTTCAAATAAGAAAAAGAGAATGAAATTCAGTTTTAGTTCAAGATCAAATAGAAGGGGAATTTAACTTAAATTCTTGTGTGTCCCTTCATATGTAGATTAGAATTAAACCAATATCCATTCAACAATCATCACACATTAATTCAAATAAGCAAATCTGAAACAAAACAAGTAAACAAATCTAAAGCAACTAGTTCATGAAAATTAAGCTAGTTTAACAATGAAGTGTACTTAGCTTGGAGTGGGGGTCCTCCACCCTTGCCTTGCACACTTGAGGCTTCGACCAAATGATGAAAATTCAGTCACACATCCACATTATTGAACAACAAAATAGCAGTAGAACAAGTTTTTCAAATTAGCTTCAAACTCCAAAGTGTCTCAGCATAAAATTATACAAAAGTTACCTACATAAGCCATCAAAGTCATGGCTTTAAATAGAGGTTTTGTGAAACAAACGGATCTATACTATCTCTAACACTCATATCTACTCATATCCACCTATATAGGTCTAACTCATCCAATTCATCCCAAGGAATATGGTCAATCCCATAAAATCTCAAAACTGCCCTATTTCCTAGAGATTTTTTGGTGACTAGTCATGTTTGACCAGCCTTGACCGGGCCTAATAAAGCTTGTTTTGACCGAAACAAGTGGAGTTAGCTCAGTCCTAGTTCCCAAGTTTCCATTCATGCATCCAATTCGAGCCCAAGTGTCCTGCAAACATGTCATCAACATAACTATTATGGGAATTTCTGATTCAGTCCAAAATTGCACTTGAAACTCAATTTTCATAGAAATTGAAAAATTAAAATTAAACACCTGAATATGCATAAAATACATCAAAATGAGATGGATGTGATGGAAAATTAATGGAAAATATAAAGATTATGTAAGTTTCCTTAAGCAAAAATAGACTAAAACTGAGGGTCAACATCTCCCCCTTGCTGATCTTCAAGCATGTCCTCATGCTTGTTTCTTCCTTTTGACCTTTTACTTCTATATGTTGACTAGCCTGCTAATGTACCTGTGGCTCTGACCCTTGAAGATGAATCTTTCTCTTCAACTACCAACACCACTTGACAACATTGTACACGAGCTTTGTTTTGGCATTTTGTGTAAATAAGAATGAAACTAGGGTCTTGTACTTGATTTTTTTTAATGCCAATCTTAGACTAGGAAATTTGATCTTGAACCTAGGCTGCCACCAGACATATGCTAATTCTAACTTTGATTATGCTGCCCCAAATATGTTATGAAACCATCCCTGCTAATTTGAATTTTAACTTATGCTGCCATCAAATATCTATTTAGACTTGGATTACGCTTTCACCAACGCACTTGGGCTACACTATCAATTAGATAATTGGAGTCTTTTGTTTTGAAAACCATGTAACTGTAACTTGGACTTGGATTTTCAATGACAACCCATTTAAAACAAATCTTTGACCTTGATTCTTAACTGAACTCAAATACTCCACGTAATCTACAAAATGAGGGTTGAAAGTACCAAGAAAATATCCCAAATAACAATGAATTTGAGAAAACTATCTGCTTGGAGCCTAATTAGGCTTGTTCTGAAGAAACTCATGTTTTTGTTTTTCAAATTTCATTCTAGTTTGCTAAAAAAAAACAATGAAAAATAATGGCTTCTTAGAAATTTCGAATTTTTTAGAAGATATGGTCCCTGATTCCTTATCTGTTACCTCCACTAGAAGTGGACTCGTTTCCTTCTATCTTTGACTGCACAGGTGTTTGCTGTTTCTTGAGAAATCATATTCTTGGAGGAAATCGATTTTTTTCCTTTACCAGCAATCCATCTCTAGCAATGAAATCAGTTTTTCTCTGCCACAACATTTTATCCTAACACTGAAATCGATTTTTCTTTGCCTTCAATTTCTGTATTCTGTCTGTTTATTCATGGATATATCATGGCAAATGGCTTACCTGGTTTTTGAAAAAAATAAAATTATTCTTCTTTTGAAAACTTCTTCAATCTTCCTCTGTTCTGGTTTTAAAAGGGAGTCCTCTGCGCTTTAAAAAATTGATCTGGAAGAATTTCACTGTGTGAGAGATCAACAAAAAATATTAGCACCGTTCCATTGCTCAGAAACTCGTGTTTCGATTCCTGTCTTCTGAAGCTCTGTTTTGAGAAAAATGTGCCCACCGTGTAAAAAACATAATATAAAAGTTGCGCTCATTGTGCTTAGAAAATGCTCATTGTGTATATAACAGAACTCGCATATTGCCCACTATATATTAAAAGAAGTTTTTTGTGTTTTCTTAAATAACAGATTTGCACAATCAATGCATGAGGAATTTGAGTTTAGAAATACCCGTTCTAGAAGAAAAACTCTTTAATTATCTTTGAGTGATAAACTATTTCCTTGTTTACATAATGTCATTTTTTAATTATGACTCCACTTAGAACACTTGAAAATTTAATACAACACAACTGGGAAGATTTGTTTACTGCTGGCGAAGTTTCAAGTCCATAACTAAAGTTTACTGCCTCATATGTTGACACATTTTCTATTGTATCTACCCTTAAAATTCGTTCAATTAATGATAGAAATCTGGAGATGATTTCTTATCTTCATTCTCTGTAGATTTTCTGGAATTCGTTGGGCGCTAAGTCAAATTGGCACGAGGAAATCTTGGCCTACGTTAGCACCAATGTTCCACAACTACCTATTTCTCCATGGCCTCTGTTGTTTTGTTGGCTGCTTATTTCTCCATGGCCTAGGCAATTTTCCACTCAGTTTTGCATTTTCCTTAACTCTTATTTCCTAATTTGCATGTTGTCTGCGTGCATAAGAATGCACAACATTTTTCTAAGCTTGATTCTAGTTGTGATGGTGGAAGAAAGCTCAAATTTTTTGAGGTCTATGGTTTAAAGAATGGCGGAGGCTTTCACTACTAATCACACAGGGCTTGTTTGCATGCGGGTCATGGCTGTCCTTCTTTACTATTTACGGCCCTACCAATGCACCATCCGTTGAACTGTTGAACGCATCAGCCATTGCCATTTTTTCCATACAAATTTATTACTCTCTGCATTGGGTTTCATCATAATCTTGTTTGCATTCTTGCCACTACCCATGACTTCATTACGCATATGAACCATATATGTTGAAATCATTTTGATATAATGGTTTCCATGTGTGCATGTTAATAATGTCCCCATCTCTTTACATTATGATATCATTGCATATTTCCTTTATGCGCACAAAGATTTTGTACTTAGAGCATTTCCCTCTTGTATTTCTTTGCAGCATATTTTATAATGCACATACATTTATTTGTTTACACAATATATCTTATAATTTTAAAATGACCACCTAGGTCATGTTTAAAATTATCTCCATGTACTAATGTGTGATTTGTTTGTGCAGGTTTCATTGCATCTTTTAATCTCTTTTTCTTGAAGGAAAAGTACTTAAAGTTGTGTACTTAGGGTTAGGGTTATGAAATGAATATAGGATGTACATAGGTAAATGTAGAATGATTTTAAGGTTATGGAATGTTAGGGTTATGGAATGAATAGAATATAAATATAGGATTAGGTCTAATATAATGGGTATAGGATGAAGAAAATGTAATGAATATAAAATATGCATTCAGGTATTAACTCAATTTTAACAAAGTCTAAAAATTTCTACAAAAAATTGAATTTACAAGAGCAAAATTGTGCACTTACTATACTTGCACTTCCCTGATAGTATTGGATGAATGTTATTGTTCTTTAACAATATTGGATGAAGTTTTCTTGTTCGAATATCGTAGATAGATAGAAACATAGAGCTTATTTATGCTTCCTGTTATATGTTCTTCATTGGTTCTTGTCCATTGATTGTTGATATCGTTCAGGTCCCTCTGCAATTGATTCATGATAACTCAGGTCCCAACTGCCAACAATACAAGTTCCATCATCAATTCAGCTACACAACTAAGTTTCTTTTTGCGAACCTTCCCCCTTGCTGATGGGAAGACTTGTCCCCAAGTCTTGTTTATTCTAGAGGATGATTCCTGCAAACTCAATCTGAAGAAATGGTAAAACAAAATAGAGAATTCATATTGGCCAAGCTGGTTGGTTTTCCTATATGAATTTGAGTTTGTATTGTGCCACTTTCGTGGATTTTCACAACCAAACTCCTTTATTATTTTTTATCTTTTTTCTATATATTTTTTATTTTTTCCTTTTTTGGATGGAGGTGGGGTGTAATGGAGTGGGGAAGTATGAAAAGCTTATGAAAATAGGTTATATTGAAGTCATGATTTAGGAGTAAATTGATAGATAATAATTCTATACTTCAACATGCATAGTCGCGAAGCTTAACATACAATATGGATGATGGATGAAATCATGAACAATATGGCTTATGAAAGGCTTCTTTAGAGATTGATGTGACTTGACATGGTATAGAACTTGATTGCTTCTTCTTATGATTAGCTTCATGTCTTTTTGCCTCGATCTCGATCATGTTGTAGGGTTTGTTGGTGTTGCTGGTCAACATATAAGAGTAAGCTTCAAGAGTTTGAGTTTCATTGAATGAACTCAATATCAAGTGAATTTTCACTTTTATTTGACTTGAACATTTGTATTCATATTCTGGAATATGAATTTGACTTTGAAAATTACTTCATCCATGGAATTCACTCCTTCATTGTTCCTATAACCTGCAAAAACATAGCACTTGCCTGCAATACAACATTAGATGATGGAGGAAGAGAGGTGTACAGTCTCTCTTCTTCCAATAAACATGTAAATAATTACAAGCATTTCTTAGAAAACAAGTCCAAAGATTATATACAAACAAATTGCATTTATTTATCCCTTGAGGAATGGTGGCCAACCTAGACCTCCTAGCGGTATTTTGTTTACAAAATATTTGTTTTATATACAATTAGAGTTAGTAAAAAGCCAAGTTGAAGTAAATTCATATGGATACCTCCTGTATAAATAGGTTTTTAAAAATATTTAAAATGATATGGTAAAAATTATGAGTGCCATGTTTGATAGTGCTACTTGTTAATTTTTAACTAGACCAAAAGTCACTATTTGAAGTGTAACTTTTTTGATAAAGATAGGATCAATATGATTCTACTTGGAGATTAAAGTAGATTCATTTTTTACTTTTCCAGTAGAAACAGGTTTTAAAAATTCTTAGGCTTGATATCACAAAATTGGTGATGAACAGACCTAGAAGGCAAAGTTTTACTATACTGGTTTGAAGACATGCAGTCACTAAATGTGGCATAACTTATTCATTTCATCTCCAAATGGGATGATTCAAATTGTGTATTAAACTAGACTTGAATATATATCTCCCATATAAATGGGTTTTGAAAATAAGATGATTTGGTATGTCAAATATGCCAATGAACAGTTAAGACCTAGAATTGTCACCATGCAGATTTTTTGACAAGCAGTTAGTATTTCAAGAATAAATTTTTCATATGATACCTGATCGAAGTGATTCAAATGGATTTGGAACCTATATTCCAAGGGCTATCTTCCCTATGAATTTCAGATAAAAATGTTTCCATTAGACACTTCAAATATAGGTTGTACTAACTCTGTCCTCAACATTTCACTTGAGACCTAGTTTTGATTTTGATCACATTTTTGTTTGTGATATAAATTGAAAACTTCAAAATGGAGTCCAAAACTATATTTCAAGAGATATGTAAAAAAACCATGATTTTATAGTGATCATATATGGTTACCCAAAATAGGCTTGTTCTTACTGCATTTTACCATGTAGTCCTTTCAAATGAATATTGAACAATGATTTGAATAAATAGTTTGAAACAAATTTATTATGGAAGTCTTATTGTGAATTCATTTGACTTGTTTATTTATTCTATTCTATCCTATTATATTTTAGAAAAATAATTCATTCTCTCAAGTATAAGAGAATTTCCAATGCATCCATTTTCGTAGCAAGATCATAAGTAAACTAATATCCAAATTTGAAAAATATACTTTAATGAATGTTTGGACATGAAAATTTATTTGATCATAAAGATTTGATGAGAAAGAATGTTGAAGAATGGAGTAGTGTTGTAGCCTATTCTTTAACATAATTTTTTAGATCTTGTCTTGCAAATGAATTTGGTAGTTATTTTTTGATTTTATGTTTTTGTTCGGGGGTTTTGTTTTGGGAACCTAATTTTAGGATCTCTATTTCTAGGCATAAAGAAACATAACTAAGAGAAATGTATACTAGCTAAATTTTTAGTGTTTTTGTTTATCTTCTATTTTACTATGTTGATAATTGCCTCCCCGGCAACGACGCAAAAATGTTGGGCTAATTTATTGACTAAATTAACACAAGTATTTAATTATCAATCTTGGTTTGTAAAACTTGGAGGCAAGTCCACTATATATGGATATCAGACTAGCCAAGATTAGAAGATGAAATTTGAAGAATTAAGGAAGTACATATTACAAATATAAACCTATTTTAACAATTTCTAATTCACTTATGTAATATGTGAGGGATGAGGCTCCTAACTTAGGAGAACCAGGTTGTCCTTCCCTATAATACTACTTTCATGAAAATAAATCCAAAACACTAATTAACAATGGTTTATGATGCAAAAGATGTAAAAGAAGAGGCTCCTAACTAAGGAGGTCCAGATTGTCCTTCTTCACAATTCTACTTTATCATAATCACCATTGCTTCAAATCATAAATGCATAAATAACTTCAAATAAGAAAAGGAGAATGAAATTCAGTTTTAGTTCAAGATCAAATAGAAGGGGAATTTAACTTAAATTCCTGTGTGTCAATTCATATGTAGATTAGAATTAAACAAATATCCATTCAAAAATCATCACACATTAATTCAAATAAGCAAATCTAAAACAAAACAAGTAAACAAATCTAAAGCAACTAGTTCATGAAAATTAAGCTAGTTTAACAATGAAGTATACTTAGCTTGGAGTGGGGGCCCTCCACCCTTGCCTTGCACACTTGAGGCTTCTACCAAATGCTGAAACTTCAGTCACACATCCACATTATTTAACAACAAAATAGCAGTAGAACAGGTTCTTCAAATTAGCTTCAAACTCCAAAGTGTCTCAGCATAAAATTATACAAAAGTTACCTACATAAGCCATCAAAGTCATGGCTTTAAATAGAGGTTTTGTGAAACAAACTAATCTATATTATCTCTAAGGTCAAACTCATCCAATTCATCCCAAGAAATATGGTCAATCCCATAAAATCTCAAAACTGCCCTATTTCCTAGGGATTTTCTGGTAACTAATCATGTTTGACCAGCCTTGACCGGGCCTAATAAAGCTTGTTTTGACCGAACCAAGTGGAGTTAGCTCAGTCCAGTTCCCAAGCTTTCCATTCATGCATCCAACTCGAGCCCAAGTGTCCTGCAAACATGTCATCCACATAGCTATTACGGGAATTTCTGATTCAGTCCAAAATTGAACTTGAAACTCAATTTTCATAAAAACTTCTAGAAATTGAAAAATTAAAATTAAACACCTGAATATGCATAAATTACATCAAAATGAGATGGATGTGATGGAAAATGAATGGAAAATATAAAGATTATGTAAGTTTCCTTAAGCAAAAATAGACTAAAACTGAGGGTCAACACCAACCTTCAATTTCTTTCTTAGTTGGATTCCAATGATACGACATCACACATCTCTATGCACATTTCAGTCCCGACAATAAAACCATTTGTTTGCTTATGGGGGCTTGACCCATTTTCAAATTTATTTAGCTAAATAAATCCCTGCACTACTAGCCCCTTCGGCATCAGTCCACGGAGCACAGATTGAAATATCACACGGAGCAGTATGGGGGGATGCTGGAACCAAGTTTCCACACCCTTGAGATGTCTGTGATGTCAGTTTAGTCAAACTAGACCTGTGTTCCTGCAAGTTGCTTCATGCTCTATTCTAATCTCTAGTACCTTCGTAATCTATTACAATCGGCCTTCACGCAGCCCTACCCAGGGTTTGAGATGCTTTTGTGCTGCTATGGCAGTGAACTATGTTATTCCCATGCTACGCCAAGTATCTTACTTATCTTATTAACATATCTTAATTATCTTCGCGTAAACAGATATTCCTACTTGCATTTACTTAATCAACACAATTATACACATTCACGCATCATATAAGCATTAGAAGTGAAATTCATACCCAATATAACAAATGCATAAAACAGGAAATAAAGACGCAAAATTGATAGAATTTCTCTTTATTAATGCTTCAACTGATTACAAACTCGACTCGCCCTGTGCACTCATCTGCAGGGGTCCGTGCACTTAGTTGTGGACTACTAGGCCTCTGCGCACTCAGCTGCAGAGCCTCTACCTATGCTACAACCCAACACTAGACTTTACACTTCAGAACTATCTCGCATACATCATTCTTCATTAGACATTCTGTGATCTATTGATGCCTTAACTACTTAGAGCTTCACTCTATCTATACAATCCCATGGTCCACGGACCATGGGTAGATCTTCTACAGCCAAAATTACATTATCAAAATTAAGTGCAGACAACCCTATGACTCTTTAACAAACTACACACTCCACGCCCACAAAATGTAGAGTCTTTACATTGGAATTACAAAATTGACCAAAATCTAGGCTCTAAGCCCCAAAACTTCCCTTGGGGGATCCTGCACCCAACAAATACTAATAGTGTTTAAGATGAAAAACACTTTTTCTTGGATTTCCTGGCTCTCACTCACATCCATTCTAATTTCTGAAACCTTTGCGACACTACCAACCATCTTGACTTGTTAAGTCAATAAAGCTATAATGATTTGGGATTTTTCTATTCCTTCTTTTTTATCATAGAAATAAAATGTTAAGGAATCTTAGTTAATCTCTTACTTTCTTAACATCTAATAGACCATATTGTTCTTAGTGGGCATTACTCATCATCATATTAATTCTTAATTTTTTTTAATTTAACTTGTGAATTTTTTTAATATGGGCAATGTGAGATGTATCATGGGGTAAGTGTTTTGATGCTTGTCATGGATTGAAAACTATTAGTGTTTATCATTCATTTAATTTTTATGGCTTTACTAGTTTTATCCTAATCCTTTTTTATCTTCGTAAGAAAATGATAATGTCCACATAAACACATTTCCTTGTTATCACAATTTTATTGACATTTCAAAATATTAAATATGTATTATATTTTTAAAATGAATTTAAAAATAATTAATATATTAAAATATATTTTTGATTAAATGGAAAATTATATTAAGAAGAAATTGTGCATGGAGATATTTTAAAATTATATAGAAATTAGTTTAGCATTATTATATCAATTTTAGCAAAAATATTGAGCCTAGATTATGCCCTAAAACGACTTCTGCTTGGTTAAGATCTCATCTTCCTCAAAGTTAAGGAATTAGGTTAATGATCCAAGCCCTAGAGACATATAACATGATTAACATGAATGGAAGCTTTCCCCCTTATGAACCAACATTGGATAATTCTAGGTGATGTAGTTTTCCTTGAATAATAGTGATGAGTTAGCCCGCATTCACATATAATAAAAAAAGATGGTTGTCCTCACCGTTGGTTTGACAAATGAATTATCATAGGTTTTCCCACTATTAATTTTTCTTTTAGAAAATACATCATCTTAATTTAAAGGTAAATCATTTGATTTGTAACTATATTTAATTATATTATATCAATAAAATGATATTTAATATACTTTATTAAATCCTTTTAAAATGAAACAAAATATTTTCTTGTAGATATTACTAGACTTAAGAAAACCCATTATCAATCAAAAATTTGAACAAGACTAATAATTAGGCTACAATCATCAAGGAAATAGTAGAAATGACACTTTCAAGTTGACTTGCAAAGTTTTTGTGAGATGTGATTTAGAAGGTTTCTAGGAGGTGTCTCATTGATTGGGTAGCTAATTTATCACAAGTGAAATTGTTAGAGAAAACTATAAATTTTTTATCACATTATAATCAATTAACCATTATATCGTTTTCTAATAATAATTTCTATTTAAACATGTGATATATAGTATTTAGTCTCTTCCGCTTAGTTTAAATATAAGTAAATTAAAGTAAAAAGTAGTATATACATAAAGATTTCATCAATATTTTGGATTGCAGATTACTGTGGTGTGGTTTCTGAGAGGAATTCGGATTTTCCACAGTGTTCATCTTTATATTGGTCAACATTTCAAGTCTAGACCCAGACTCATCATCAAGACTGATATATGGAGAAAAGAAAGAAAAGAGTTTTGATAAAGATGTAATAGGTTGATGTAAAGACAATATGGCCGACTAATTGCCTGCTTATTGCTATTATTTCCATTATTTATATTTATTTAAATCATTATTCATATTATTTATTATTCTTAATCATTATTTATATTATTATTATTAATCATTGTTTATATTATTATCTATATTATTATTTAATCCTTAGTTATCATTATTATTATTTATGTTATTTATTATTATTTATTATTATTAATCATTATTTATATTATTATTTATATCATAAGATTGTTATTTATATCATAAGTTTATCTAATCATTTACCCTTATTTATATTATTATTTATATCCTAAGTTTGCTATTATTTACTCATTAGTTAATATAAAATTGAATTGCAAGAATGGTTTTATGCTATGTGTTTGAACTAATTAATAAGTTATGTACTAATATGTAATCTATTTATAGACCCTTATTAATGTATAATACTTTGTGAGGTCTATAATATTATTGATAGAATAAGTTTATTATATTGTTAATTTATTAATTCAATAGAAATGTTGAGTTAAGTTATTATATTTAGTTGATTGAATTGATCAATAAGCTCTATTTTAATAAGAACCATTATATTATGTTACTTTATTATAATTTCCAATGTGTTTCGTAATTAATTTATTTAAGGGGTTTATATTATTCTTTATCTACCAAGTTTATTATGCTGCTCCTAATTAATTTGAGAATTTGGTAATATGTTATTAATTGATCTATTATGAATTAAATAGAGAAATTAGTTGCATGTTATTTTATTAGCTGAATGTCATTTTATTTTAAGGGGTTTATATTATTATTTCTCTACCAAGTTTATTATGTTGCTCATAATTAAATTGAGAATTTGGTAAAATTCTATTAATTAATCCATTATGTTGCTAATGAATTAAAATTGAATAGAGGAATTAGCTGTATGTTATTTTATTAGTTGCTCAAGTTAGTTACTAAGTTATATATTTAACCTAGTTACAAATATTATGAGAACTTATGTTATTATTCGTGGGGGGCGAGCAAAGAGTTCCAATTCTTGCTAATTTCCAGGCCTCCATCCCTATTAAGGTTTCGCGAGTGTTTTATGATTTCAATAGCTTCTCTAACCTTTCGCTTGAAGTGGTGATCTTCATTGGCAATGACCTTGGCGTCTTCAAGGCATATATGGTGATTAGTTTTACCTACATGCTCAGCCAAGGCTGAAGAGCGGGTTCTTTCGTTACGTATATCTGCACTATGTTCTTTGAGCCTAATCCTCATGGACCTACCCGTTTCCCCTATATATTGATCACGACAAGAGCAATTGATGATATACACCCCTTTCTGCTGAAGTTGTTCTTGGCTGTCCTTAACAGATTTCATTCTTTGTTTGATGGTTGACCAGGGTTTGAACGCAGTCTTAGGCGAATTAGGGTTTTACTGAATCGCTCAAATATTCTATGGTTTCCTCCTAATAGGCCACAAGTTCAAAACTAAAGGGGGGTAGAGTATGTATGCCTTCATAGACTGAACAGTTGTGGAGGTTGTTCCCTTGTCCCACAAACAAGGCGGTCTCATACACCAATTTGTTGTATGGCTTGGCCGTGACCTTAAAATTGGATAATAATAATTAATAGAAGTTAAAATTAAGCTAGATCTATAATAGTTACAACTAAAACATCTAAAACAAGTGTTATAGGGAAACTTAGTCCTTCCCACATAAGTTACAAATTATGCTTTTAGGGAAATTGAAAATTGATATATGAAGTGGAAAAATTAATTGCCTACTAAAGGGAAAGGACTTGCATAAATTTTGGTGGGTAGTAACCACTAGTAATATTTAAATTTGAAAAACAAATATTTTTTTGAATATTATTGCAAAACTTATTTTTCAAACATTTGATGGGACCATATCTTGAAAGTCTTATTGTAGCCTTTGCCCCATCATGATAACTACCTCTCTGCCATAAGTTTTGGATGCATTTGCAATATTTATGCCATAAATTTTATATATTTTTGGAGTGATTTTTCATTGTTAAGCTTGATAGAAAAACCAACTATAATTAAAAATATTTGAAAATAGCTCATACTCATTACTGCCACCATCGTGCTCGGGAAAAATCCAGACAGATCAACCCGAATGGATCTACCCGCCGACCAAACAAGTAGGACCTAACCCCAAGGGAGTCGAGGAGATTTTACCTTGTGACCTCCGAACTAGCAAGATGCTTTGCAACAGGAACTCGACCAACTGAGCTAACCCTTGGGGCTATTACCGCCACCATCATTTAAGCAAGTTTTTGCATAAGAAATCAATAATGTAATAAATATTACAACAATATTTAGAAAATATGGCAGAAAAATATGAGGTAGTTATCCACATGACATTGTATTGTAAAGGCTACAATAAGACCTTCAAGTTATGGTCGAATGAAATGTTTGAATTTTTTTTTTTTAATAATATTGAAAAAATAAATATTTATTTTCCCAACTTAAACGTTATAACTTGCCTTCGCCAATGCTAAACTTAGTGATCAAAGGAAAAATCAAATGCGCAATACCATACCTGCAGTAGGTATAATTAAGATTATAATATATTAGAGTTTGTAGGAAGTATCACTATTATATAATTATTTCTACTTAAATATAATATTTTAAATTATATATGTTTTTTGGGCCAAATCTCTCAATTAATAAGTGATTAATTTTTTATAAAGAGAAGCATTTATGTATTAAACAAAATTCTAAAATGTATATATTTTAAATATATATTGAACTTAATAACATATATTTTTTTCTAAATCATTATGATAAAACTACTTTGAAATATTGTTTGTAATTATGTTTACATATAAAAGGGAATAAATTAAACCAATTTTTTTTACATATTATGACTAGTTAATTATTATATTTTTAATAATTAAATTGATGCGAGAAAAAATAATAAGAAGAGTTGGAAAATTTGTCGTTGATGACAAAGGGTGTTGAAGTAGTTGAGTATGTGTAGCTTGTGAGAGATATGACCACCATTGTTGGTATATGTTGTGATGTTCAACTTGTTGATTTATTGTTGTATCAAAGATGGACATAGTATGCTTGATGCATAGATTAATAATCAAAGGTTATCTATATATCGTTGCTAATAATGAGATAATGATACTTATATTCTGAGTACGAGGAGCTAAAAGAGTGGATGATATCCCTGATTGGAATAACTAGAAAATATTAGAATAAAACCAAATATATGCTTCTTTTAAATGAGATAATACATATATACATGTATTTTCCTTAAGTTGTGCAAAAATAAATTTATATTGGAGTTGACTTATGCAATTAATGTTTTGTCTTACGCAATATGATATAACTCCTTTAATCATATTTGATGGACTATTAATTTTAATTTTATATTCAAAATATGAAAAAGTGTGAAATGAATAGGTGGAATACAAAGAGGCAATATTTTCACTTCAAATATCTTAATCGAATACTAACAATCATCAAACTATGTTTATAAAATGATGTCCTTTTGGAAGGCATAATGGTTGGTAAGCTTAAGAGTTGAAAAAGTTGTGAGAAATTGTTAGTGAGTTACCTAGTTCAAAGAGAATGAAGAAGAGGAGTTGATGTGAAGTGTACTCAAGGAAGAGAAGGAAGAGACAAATAGATGGAGATATCTAGAATTAAAGACAAGATAAACCAGCACATTAATTTTTTTATGTATAAGGGGTTTGTTGTTTCCCTTTAAGTAGTAATCTAACAAATGAATAGATTGGAGCTTGTAACTGGAAGTAGAATATTCCAAGCAAGTTTTAGTTTGCATAACAAAATGGAGGTAGGAGCCTCATGTACGTAGAAACCTGTAGAAAGTTGATGTAAGTGGGAGTAGGAGCTTCCCATCAAGTTGTGGCTTGTAAAATAGATGAGAGGTTGGAGCCTACAATTGCTGAACTAATAAAGGAAGTAAGAGATTTCCCCTACATCACAACAACAGAAAATTCATTTCTTTCTCCCTTTATGAGTTTCCACTTATATATGGTGTCCACATGTGCTTCTTCTGTGTGATGATTCTTATGTTGTAGTTGAATGATGTCCATATGTTAAATCTACTTTTTATATTATATATTGTTCCTCATTTAATAGTTCAAATAAATATTGAAAAAAAAAGTAAATAGAAAATACATATTCACCCGCCCTCTCAGTATAGCCAAGTTTCCAACAAACAAACAAAAAAAATTACACATACCAACAACACATATGATTTAAGTTGGAAAATTACAATTGAGGAAAAACCAACAACAACAAATCTATTATCTTATGACTTAAAAGTAGCTAATATCCTTGACTTAAATGTAGCCATGCAAATCGACACCCTAGCATCAATGAAGTGAGACTTTCATTTAAATTTAACACATTACAATGTCGAATCCCCAAGCTTTTTAAAAGGATTTAACTACCTCTGAAATCAATACCATGTGCCATCAATAATACGCTCCCAAAATCTCAATTATTAAACGAACAACTTTGACTTTTTCATGGGAACAAGTTTACCTAATAATCCCACCTTTAAACTTGACTATGGGAATCTTTCAAATTCAATCCCAAAATCTAGCATGCTCTCCCCCATATCATTGTAGAAACTAGGGGCAGACATGGCTTACCATGTCTTATATTTGTATGTTCATTTTCCCCTACATTTATGTCACCATTATCTCACTTCCACACACTCTAAGCTAGCCTTTTATCTTGATGCTTTTCTCATGTCCCTTCATGCTTCTTTTGGCTTTTTCATAATTTCCAGATCCGCCATGACTAATGGAACTTGATTGTCATATTTTCTAGCATGTACTTTGCTAACCAAAATTCCAATAATGCTTGACCCACATGGATTTCTTATAATCCTATTGATCTTTCCCTTGAAGGTGTTGAGTATACCTCTTTGGGATTTTTGATCTGCTTAATAATAGGTAGTGTTTACCTTAATATATTTTAGGGCCTAGGCTTTGGAGGAAAACATCTAATGCCTTTCCATGATAGATTCTCAACATTATTATCAACCATGGTCACGTTGACTTCTATGAATACATTTCTTCAATATCCACTAGTCCCATATTGTATACCCCTCTTATGTTTTCCATCATGCAACTACAAATCTACTTTCTCCAAGACTACATGGTCCTCGTGCAAGGAATTGCTCTTCATATGATTATGGAAAGATTCTATCACAAGATCTTGTATGCCAACAATTTAGGGCTTCTCGCGTGACAAAGATTTATCATCAACTCGCTCATGGCTCTCACTTTTATGATACTAGGCTTTGTACTAGTGACTTAATAATTAAATTGTTGACAGAAGAAAATTATTAAAACCCAATTATAAATATAGCAACAACACAACACACATGATTTACCTTAGAAAACCCAAAAAAAGGAAAAAATAGCCAACAATAGATCTATTATCTTATGGCTTAAAAATAGCCAATATCATTGACTTAAATGTAGCTAGGAGAATCACAAAATATTTTAAAAGGTTTAATACATATAATACCATGGGTTTAGTATCACAGGTGGCTAATACGAAATGCCTAAATCCACCATTGTTGACCTAACAACCTTGACTATTTTAGTATATCAAATTAATCTACTGTATATTATTAAAAGACATTATAACCATAAGCAAACTCTCAACTCTAACATACAATACAGATTTTATTTCAACCAAAAGATTACATACCAAAAATTTTGAATAACAATTCTAAATATATAAATTTTATATATTCAGTTTATTAACACATTATTTCTAATAAAATATTTTAAAATATGGTTTACATATTTTTTGTTTTTGTTTTTTTTTTTTATATTTTTATACATAAGGAAGAAAAGAAAGCTAAATGATCAAACTAATAATTACCCACTATGACCAATTAACTATCAAATTATTAAAATGATATTAAAATTTTAAGGAAATTCACAATTCTAATATTAACTATAATTTCTATTTGGACGATAGGATTGCTACCAAAGCTCCTAATTGAGCATTTAGACTTTTATCTTAACATTGCATCGAGAGGCACTATGTGTTCAATTCCAAGTATAAAAATCTATTGAAGCCCATTCATGTTTTTAAGGTGACATTTGTTCTTTGTGCAGGTGCCCCTTATGAAGTAAGGCTGACCCACCAACTCATCGTAGATGCGTCTTGGCATTCTCAACATGCGATGCCCTAATGGGCCCTATGTGACCTGCCTTCATGTGGGCATGAGCATTCACCTTCTAATGCATGTCATGCTATGTGTTTTCCCATTGGTTCCTTCATCCACACATCGCGCCCACCAATTCGAATGTATCTATTTTTCCACCTCTGCTTGCTACTATGGTTCACTTATTCCACATGTCTTTCTCAGTCCACCCATTGTGAATTATCCCGCCCATCACCATGTCATGCAAACCTCCTTTGGGTACCTCACCTTGGTGTGGGCACGTCCTTGTTCCATGTACATGACACCCCATGTGTCCACTTCACTTACATTGTTTGGTTACCCATTGTGCCACCCAAGCTTGCTTGTGTTGCTATGTCATGCACACCACATTTTCCCATGGGCACTCTGGCATCATGCCTTCATGCAGGCGTGCCCAATGTGCTCGTGTCCATTTTATGCACACGATGCTCCTACGGTCCTAGTTTAATTATTCTATTTGGTTTTTCGCCGCTTCAAGTGGGCATGGTCCGTCATGGGTGCCCATTTGGTCTTAGTACCATCTCAACACCCAGACACCTGGGAACCCCTACACAGCCTTAGATTCATAAATATATTTCATTTTCTTAAAATATAGTAGTTTTTTAGCTGAATTGGGTCTTGGGGTTTCTTTCCTTTGAATATAAGGTGTTGTATATTTGCAGGATAACCCTAACATTGTAGTATTAAAAGGAGGCAATATTAGGATATTCTGATACATATGAAATAGTTAAGTATAACTTGGTCTAGTGTAAAGCTAGGTAAAGTGTGTTTCTTTACTATGTACATTTGTAACTTACAATCTGACGGTCACGATATGCTCTAGACATGAAGTGGTCCGACAGTTCATTCTCTCCTTGGTATTACCGACACTTGATCCGCGGCTTAACACCCAATTGGTCCATGATCTCTCTTTAAAGAGCATGGAGGGTCATTTTTAGGGTGACCGTTCATGAGAGAAGCTTATGTAATTTTATTTATTTTATTAATAAATTACCTCAAGTGGCCGCATTGGCTCAGGCTGTGGATTGTTTCCCTCTTTGAGGGTTTTAACCACATCAAGAATACTGGTGTATTGATCTATGCTTTGTTTGTGAGCGGTGTCATTTAGAGTTCTGTCTGAGGAACTTAATCTGTAAATTCCCACATGGTATCAGAGCTATTTGAGGGTCACATCCGTTGGTGATCCAAATAGGAAGCCGATACAACTGCATTCGACTGGCGTTTCCTAGATCTACTATTTCGGACTGCTTTCGGGTTGAGAGGACTACTCCATTGTGTTAGGAGCATCTGTTCCAGTGAGGAACCTAGAGGTATATAGCCTTTATTTGCAGTTTTAGTTATTCAGCTCTCTATTTATTTCAGTCTATTTAGCTCTCTCTTTTTTATTACCAGATCTATACCTTTCATTTCTATGTATGCTCTTTGCCCCATGACTTTGTGCGATTTGGGACAATAAAAAACAGAAATGAAGAATTTTTCTCATGTGTATGCTCTTTTCTTTCGTGCTTTAGTGTGATCTCGAAAAATCAGAGACATTGAGAAAAATATATAGTTTTTGGTGAAAGTCAACTTCAAGTCAAAAGGTTTGGTTTTTTTTGCATGTCCGTGTTGGGTTGTGTGATTTTTTTTTTTTATAGGAAAAAAGAGCTTTTTCAAGTAAGCACACACCCCAAAGCTTCAATGACTAAAAAAAAAAAAAAAAAAACCTTCGTCTTTTCCAAAAATTACTAACTTTTTAAACAAGCTCACTTGGTCCAAAGTTACTTTATGAGAATAGAGGTCTTGGGTTCAACTCTTTCTTTTTGTTGAGTTACTTTTTCAAAAGCACATGTAACTTATGTTTTAAAGTTACTTTATGTAAAAGTGTTCTCACCGATTATAAAAAGTGAGTCACTTATAATTCTAAAGTCTTTTATCTTTTATTTAAGTTACAATTTAGTGAATATCTCATAAAGTACCATTGTAAAAGTGACTTTCACTTATTTATAAAAGTGGGTCACATAAAATATTTTTTTTAAGTGAGCTAATTAGATTAAGTTTGGAAGGGGGGTGGGGAGGGAGAGGAGAGGATTTTTTTTTTAAATATAACATTATCATTCATTTCCGCACATTCACACACTTCGTCGGCATCTTTAACAACTTTTCTTCAAAAAGCCATAACTTCTTCATCCGGAAGCCGTTTTCAGAGCTATTTTTTTAATCGGCCTAATTTTTCAAGATGTTTCCATTGGAATACATAGTTTCAGCATCTACAACTTCAAGTTCTATTAAAATGGAAAGTTCGTGCCAAGTTATTCTTGACATCACCAACTACTTCCAATGGTGGTCTTACATTATGGATTTACTTAGAAGTAAAGGACTTTACAGAACAGCCCCAGGCCAAGAAACTGAACCTAAATATGAAGATAAGGCAGCCAAATGAGAAAATAGGCAAGATCAAGCACGTGGGTTGATAGGGATGTCTATTGCTCCAGACCTTAGATTCCATATCATAGAACATGATATCCCTAATGAAGCAATGAAACAACTCATTAAAATTTTTAGAATTTAAAATGAAATTAGAGCCCATCAACTGGAAAATGAGTTGTTTATGTTGGACCCCGATAGTTTTTCTTCTATTGAATATTTTTTATCCAAGTTCAAGACCCTTAAATTTCTCTTGGAAGGTGTTAAGGTTAAGAAAGAAGATGGTAGCCTTATCTATTCCATTCTTACTAAGTTGGGACTGGCCTACTCTGTGTTTGTTTCGACTTTTCATTCTACTAGAAAAGCCTTTATTTCTCAAGGACAAGACTACAAGTCCCCCTCTTTTGATACCTTTTGTGATTATTTAATAAGAGAACAAGAAAAACTCTTACATCTTGTCTTCTTAATCTTGGAAACTCTTCTAAGAAAGCCTTAGTTGCCCAGCATCAACCAAATTCAAAGAATCCTAAGAAGCAGTATCCTAAAAGGAATGGTCCTAAACCAAACAAGGGTCCTAAGCAATTCCAGTCTCAAAATGAGAAATCATTTCAACAAAATGATAAGGAAAATAAAAGCAAAGGGAAGAAGACTGATAGACATTGCAACTTTTGCAATCGTGCTGGCCACTTCGAATCCAAATTCTTTAAGAAGATGGAAGCCTTGGAAGCAACAATGAAGAAGCATAACATCCATTTGGATCACTCTTCAACTTCAACTTCATCTTCAGGAATAACACTTTCTGCATGTGCTTGTCAAGAATCTTGGTCTGGTTATGCACTAAATGTATCGTCTTCTTCTCATTCTCATGAGTGGCTCATTGATTCTGGAGCTTCTTATCACATGGCCAAAAACAAAGCCATGTTTTCTTCTTTAAATAATTGTAACACCAAAAATATATATGTTGGTGATGATAGATCTCTTAGTGTTGTAGGGAATAGAACTATTCATCTAGATAATGGTCAATTTAATGATGTACTATGTGTTCAAACCTTATCCTGCAACCTTCTATCTGCATATTAGATAACTCATTCAGGTGAAGGTAAAATCATTGAATTTTCACCTCATGATGTTGTAATTAAGGACCTAAGAGATCCTAGACAGATTTTAGCTACTTGAATTGCTAATGATTCTACAAGGTTGTATAAGTTTAACAACTTTGGGTCATCCATACTTCCCTCGATATTTGTTGCTCATAATGATGAAGTGAGCAAACTTTGGCATGAGTAATTTGGTCACTTAAACTATCGCTCCCTTCAAAATCTATGTAAAAAAAATATGGTGACAGATCTTCCTATGGCATCTTGCAGAAATGGTGTTTGTTTTGCATGTGTACTCGGAAAACATCATCGGGATAGTTTTGAGAAACGTTCCTCTTGGCATGCCTAAGCCCCTTTACAGCTTCTGCATAGTGATTTATGTAGTCCACTTCCAGTTGTTTCATTCTCTGGCTACAAGTATTTCTTAAATTTCATTGACGATTTCTCCAAACGCACTTGGGTATACTTCTTAAAACTCAAGAGTGAAGTATTTAACATGTTCTTGGCCTTTAAGGCCTTTGTTGAGAAACAATCTAGACATCAAATTCTTAAGCTAAAATCTGATAATGGCAGAGAATATGTTAACAACAAATTCATCAAATTTTGCACTGAGCATGGAATTCAAATGGAACATACTATTCCATACACTCCACAACAAAATGGTGTAGATGAAAGGAAGAATCACACCTTAAAGGAAATGGCTAATTGTATGTTTCAATCTAAAGGACATAGTCTTAATTTTTGGGGAGAAGCAATTAACTATGCTAATTACATAGTAAATCGCACTCCTACTAAGGTTTTAAACAATACCACTCTAGAAGAAGCATGGAGCTCAATTAAACCTGATGTAAGTCACTTTCATGTTTTTGGAAGTAAAGCATGGCCCCATATTCCTGATGAGAAACATAAAGCCTTAGAACATAAGAGTGAAAAATGCATTTTTGTTGGATATTCTGAAGATGTCAAAGGATATAGACCTATTCCACTTAAGTCCAAAACTGTTATCATTAGAAGAGATGTAAAGTTTGATGAAAATATATTGACCTACGAGCCTAGTTCGGAGGATGTGCCACCTCTCTCTATCCCTTCTACTTATGAAAATATTTCTTCTTCAGATGATGACAGTGAGGATGACAATCCTCCCCCACCTTCTCAAGATCCTCCTTCAGCTCCTCAACTTCCAAAGTGGGTTCGTGCTACTCGGGATGCAGCAGGTTCTCTTGTAGGTGATCCTATAGATTAGTGACGTACACGTTCTCAGCTCGATAGAGCCTCTTCTTTACTACCTCAAGCTTCAGTGAATTATAATCTTGACACCTTTGCAGAAGCTTTAGGCCATCCAGATTGGGACGCATCTATGAATGAAGAATATCTTTGATTATTGGCAAATGATCCATGGGATCTTGTTCCTCTTCCAAAGGGATGAAAACTTGTTAGATGAAAATGGGTTTACAGAACCAAGTATGGAATGGATGGAAAAGTTAATAAACATAAAGCTCGTCTTGTTTCTAAGGGTTTTTCACAAGTTGAAGGCATTGAATATACTGAAACCTTCTCTCTTTTTCCAAAATGAACTCTATCCGCCTTGTTCTTTCCCTTACTGCCTCTTTCAAATGGGAAGTACATCAAATGGATGTTAAATCTACCTTCTTGCATGGGGACTTGCATGAAGAAATCTATATGGAACAACCTCCTGCCTTTATACAAACAAAATCCAGCCTTGTATGTCATCTTAAGAAATCCCTTTATGGTCTCAAGCAAGCCCCTCGAGCTTGGTATACCAAAATGGAAAACTTTGTTTCAAATACTGGCTTTTCTAGGTGTCATTCTGAAAATACTGTCTACACCAAGAAAGTGGGTAAGTATCTTATCATTCTTGTTCTTTATGTTGATGATCTTATCCTTACTAGTAGTGATCCCAACCTCATAAACCAATTGAAGTCTAGCCCTAAAAAGAAGTTTGAAATGACAGACTTAGGACACTTGCATTATTTTCTTGGTCTTCAAGTCTTCCAATCCAAGGAAGTTATTTCCCTTTCCCAGTCCAAGTGTGCCTGTGATCTTCTATGCCACTTTCACATGGAAGATTGTAAGCTAGCCCCTTCTCCCTTTCAGTTTGGAGCCAAAATTTAAGTCACTTGTACTTCCCCTAATGTCAATGCTACCTTATATCATCAGCTTGTAGGAAAACTTTTGTATCTGACCCATACTTATCCTGACCTTTACTTAGTTGTCGGCCTTATTGCTCGAGTTATGAAAAACCCACATGAAAGTCATTGGAAAGCAGCTAAAAGAATACTTCGTTATGTTCAAGTAAAATTCAGTTTGGGATTCATTATAGTGCAGAAGCATCTCCTCTATTGGTTGGTTTCACTAATTCTGATGGGGCTGGTGACCCTAATGATCAGAAATCTACTACAGGTTATGTCTTGACTCTTGGTTCTACACCTACTATATGGGCTTGCAAGAAACAAAGTTCCATTTCTCTTTCTTTAGAAGAAGTAGAGTATCGTGGCGCCATAGAAGCTAGTAAGGAAGCCCTATGGCTTCATTAGATCCTGTCAGAGTTTGGTTTTCAGCAGCAACATCTGACTACACTTTGGTGTGATAATCAAATTTCCATTCAACTATGCAAAGATCTAGTCCAACATCAACGCAACAAACACATTGAACTACACATGCACTTCATTATAAATCTCATTCATGATCATGTTCTTGAAGTGCAATATTGTTCAATCGATGATAAATTTGCAGACATCTTTACAAAGGCTCTTAGAGAGGCAAAGTTTACTAAACTTTGATTTATGGTTGGAGTTCAGGAATGTGTCACTAAGGGGATGTTAGTTTCAGTCTTTGCAGCCTTCCTCCAGTGATCAAACATGCTCTTGCAAAGTGATTTTAAGGTGTCAAGGTCAAATTTTGTCAATTCAGTGAGTCTTCAAGTAAAATTTGGTCATTAGGTATTAGGTCTAGGGTTTTATTTTACTCCTGTCAAAGTTGTCCAAATGTTGGTCATTGTCACTATTCAGCTGAGTGTACCATCATTCAGAGGGTTTTCCTCATCATGTCAGGTTCCAATGGGTCATTTTATACCTTGTTCATTCTTCAGTTGTGCCTAGGTAAGGTTCATTTCTCTCTCCTAGGGTTTTGAAGGTAATTTCTCTTGGATGGTCAAATCATCAGCAAAACTTGTATTCGGATGTTCATACACCTTTCCCTATCCTTAATGTACCTTATTAAACACTTCCCATCACTGATATTCCTCAAATTCATCATTTTCTCACAAACCCTAGTTTCTTGCTACAATTTGACAATTTTCTAGGCTAGGCCTGTGTTTTTCCCTTTTGGACCCCTTCCCCTCACTCAATCTTTTAAATTACACTTTCCCCTACTTCCTAACATCCCTCCCTACTTTCCAAAATTTTCTCAAGAATTTAGAAGCCCCTTATCCCCTTTATTTCACTTCATTTCAACAAATCCCCTGTTCCACACATTGAGATAGGTTTTAATCCAATGATGTTTCTGAGCAAGAAGAGATGAATTTGGGAAACCTAAGAGAGTTTTCTGCCTGAAATAGGCCAAGGAAGAAAAACCTCCTTCAAGTTTTACACAGATGTCATGGTTTTAGAGAAATGTCAAAAATACAGTTGCCTCAGGAGAATTGATGCACCTCTAAAGTGACCTTGGGAAAATCAAGATTTCACCGAGCTTGGTTGGCCAAATGACTTGCTTGATGAGTCAAATGATAACTAGACACACATATATTTCCAATGAGCTATCATGAGCTTAATTTGGGGTTGGGGAAGACCTTCAAAAGTTGACAGCAACAACACTCTGCATTTAGGCAGCCTCATTTTGCACATTTTGACCAGTCTTGGGATATTTGACTTTTGACAGGGAAAATGAACTCCAAATTGAAAAATTCAAGTTGGTTTGGAAAGTAGACTCGATACGATTTTTAACAAGCTATCATACACCCAATTTCGACACCGATAAGGCCTCCAAAACTTGTCCAAAAAAAGGTGCTACACATTGAGCCAGTGCTACACATTGGGCAGTGATGTACAGTGTAATTTTATAATTGGCGCTACGCATTGGGGCAACGTGGCGCATAGGGCTAAAAAGCTTGAAATCCATTCAAATATTCCTCCAAAGCTCCAAAATTGAAAATTATTCATTCCACAAGTAAGTTAACACCTCCATATTACCAATGTATGAGTTTCCATCAGTGTTTCTGGTGTTTCAATATGTTAGAAACAAAACCCTAGTTCCTTGCAAAGTTGTGTTGAGAAAATTGCCTAGCGTTTGCAAAATTGCAGTTTCGCTGTTGTATCCCAATTTTGATTTTGCACTCACTACACTTAACTCATATCACTTCCCCTCTCCCCTTTCATTCACACTCACCTATCCCCTTATCCCTAAAACTAAAAACCCTAATACCTAATCCCACTATTCCCAAACCCTAGTCAAATATCCCCAAACCCTAATTGCTATCCCAAAGCCTAAATACAATTCCCTAAACCCTTTCATTTACCAAAACCCTACAGCTAGCATCAAATCCTCCCCTCATTAGTCCCACTCATCCATGGAGCTCAAACACATGAAAGCAACCGACAAGCTGCTAAGAGAAGGAAAACCAAGTTGACAACACTTGAAAGGGAAATTCAAGCTGAGCGTGAATCTTGGCATGAGAGGACATACTTGCACTTGGAGAAGATGCTGGAGAAGTCCAACAACAAGAAAAACATGTTGAGGAACATGGCATACCACTACTTGGCAAGAAACATGGTGTGCAAAGCAAGAATTAGGATTTTGAAGGCCAAGTTGAAGAAGGCATCGAGGAAGCGAAAAAGAGAAAGATAGACTTCAGATCTTGGCTTAAGCTTCCTTGGCCCAACAAAGAATTTAATGAAGGACACTCAGCCCAAATTTCAAGAAATTTGGGACACTTTTTGAAATTTTGAAATTTTTGCTTAAAAAACAAGTTTTTCTGCGCGATGCGTCGCGCCACCTAGCGCGCACTTTTGATGGGGACCTCCTTTTGAGGAAAACTCAGTATTTTTGGGTTTTTCATGGAAAAATATGCATTCCCACCAATGGCCAAGAAATTGTGACAGGTTTTGAGCTTCCAAAAAGGTCAAAAACACCTCAAAAATGACCTTTCTGCCTCTTTTTGGACACACAGGAAGCCGTTTTGGGAGAACTCAGTTTTGGAGGGGCAAATGGAGGCCAAATTAAACAATTCCACTTGTTCTGGAAAGTATACAGGTAGAAATTTTCAACAATCCCACTTGGAGAAAATTTGGACATAGGGAAGGCCTCCAAAATCAGCTTCAAAAAGGCGCTATGCATAGGGAAATCAGCGCAACGCATTGGAGGAACTTTGCTTATTTTTGACTAAAAACTCTGTTTTTCGCCTAGTTTTTTTCACAGTTTGACTTTTTTCCTTCTAATTGTCAAAATCATGATGTAATTTAATGTGACATGATGGATTTTGATGTAATTATGCTAAATTTTCACTCATAGAGGTAGATTCATCCATGAAAAGGTAATTTGCAACTGAATGAATCAGTTCCCTAGTTTTTAGAGGAAAGTTGTTCCACTACCTACTTTTTAGTTCTCAGTTTAGACTTCGTAGGAACAACTCCTAAACTTATGAGCTCGACCACTGAAGGCTAGGATTAGTTGTTGGTTGCCTATATCTTGTAATTTTTCAGTCATTAGCATAGTTGGACTTTTGGGAAAGCTTGGAGCTTCATTGTATACTCATTTCAGCAGTTTGGCAAAGGAATAGACCAAGGTTTGCAACACTTTATGGGATTCTTGTGGAATTTTTCTTTGGTATTGTGTTTCCTTCTGTAATTATAAGTTTACATGTGTTTTATGTATGTCATCATCTTTGTTTTCTTCATCTTAACTAAATCAAACAAGCATAAGGGTAGAATTCATTGATTTGCAGTGCTCAACCTAGGGTTTATTTAGTTATTTATGTTTTCAGCTGTTTGAAGAAGATCCCTGAGAATTTCACGCCCTCTTCAACTCCTCACCAGTCTAAAAGCTCTCCATCTTACTTAATTTGAAGTACCAAACCATTTGCCTACCTCGCCCCATAGAGATCTCTGCAAAACTGAGCCTCATTTCCCGGACCCAAATCTGCCTTTCACAATTGAGCCAACAAAACATCATCAAATTTAATCAAACACCTCTGTACACATACCTAGCCTAAAATCAGTCCTTTCATCAGTCATCTCAAGCTTCATTGGCCATGTTTTCTGACATTGACAAGGAGAGAGCCCTCTCCCAACCTGGTAGGGTTAGCTACCATGTTAAGCGTGGTTTGATGTTACGCTAGATCCTACCTTTCTCAGCCTGTGGTAGATTTAGGCCCTAACACAATGGCGACCATACTGGGGAAGAAAAGTTTGTTTGTTATTGTTGTTTTCTTTATAGACTACAAAGGGAGCTTGAAGTTAGCCAGGTAGCCTTCGAAACGCTCTTGCTTTGCATTAGCGAAAGTAGATGAATGTTGCTTCATTCAATCTCCGGTCTAGTTTATAAACTGAAACATCTGGTTTCCTCAGCAAAATGTAATCAAGTTCAGATCTAATTGTTGATGGTGGACAACGATTAGATACTACAAGGATGAAATCATTCACCTGGCAACTCTAAATCAGTTTCGAGATCAGATCCAAGGACTCCATTGGAGGATGAACTTGACCAGAAGAAACATGAAAGGACAATATGGAAAGATCAAGTATTCAAGTTGGAATTTCATCCAAGACATTTTGTTCTTTGTCATAAATTATTTCTTCTCTTTTCCCGAGAATGTCAAGAAGGCTTTGCAAAGTATATTATATTTGAGAAAATATCATCAGCTTGCATTTGATTCATTCCCTTTGAAGATTGTGAATACCAAAGATTTGCATGCCTTTGAACTTGATCAAGACCCTTTTTCTGAATGTTGTGATGACCGTCTTCAAACTGATGAGCCTCAAGAGACCAAGACTGATTCTATAGCTTCTGTACATACCCCACTACCTTGTAAAATTCCAGATCGATACAAGCCTCTGATTTTACCTCCTATATTCCATGCTTTCCCTAAAAATCATGACCTATATCTACCAAGATTTGATGGTGAATGCAACAACATCACTACTAAGAAATATGTACTGAATTTTGAGTATTTTCTTGACCTTTTGAAGTTTATGAAGAGGATGTCAGAATTAGGCTTTTTTCTCTTTCTTTGCAAGGAAAAGTCAAGAGTTGGTTCAAAACCTTACCTGATGCGAGCATCTCAGATTTCCAGCAATTCATCAAAGTTTTCCTCGACAGGTGGGTGGTCAGACAAAACCTTTTCTTGATTATAGAAGAGTATAACCAGCTGAAAAGATTGCCAGGGGAGACAGTACAATAATTTTCTGCCAGATTTAACCAAGTTTATTATTTGATGTCGGTTAATATAATACCTCCTCTTGGATTTTCTCTCTTGCATTACCCAGAAGCCTTTGATCTGGAAATGGAGTTTCAACTGAGGGAAAGAAAATTTGCAACACTTGAAAAGATGCAGAACAGTGCAGTAGATGCCGAGGCTCACTTGCTGATTCGAAGGGCAAAGTTGAAGGAAGAAGATATGAAAAACATAGATCCAGAGGAATCGACAGCTCTAGAGGTAAAACTTGACATTTTGGTAAGTGCAGTGGAAGAGATGATGCAAAGGATCACCACAAGAAATGAGTATTATGTTCAAGACCATCGCTCGTTGATTGAAGAAGAACAAGTTGTTGATCCAAAGCATCTTATTTCTTATCCCAGTCGACATAGATCTGATAATGATTGTTTTGTAGATCATCTTGGAGAAGAGAGATCTGTTGATATGACATGTATGCTTGATGATGTGTTTTTTACTGACGATTTGCCTCAGTTTGATCAGTATGATGATGATTATGTTCTCCAAACAGAAGTTAATCTTGCAGACAAACTAGCAGCTGGTTTGTGGAAGGAAGAAGTTCACTTTCAGCAGTTTGAATACAATGTTCAGCCATCACATATCAGCTATGGAAATGAAGAGGAAAGTGCACCAAATTTTGAAGTAAGTGAAGGATCTTTTCCTTTTTGTTTTGCTTCATTTCAGTTCATTAGAGACAACATTTATGCAATCAAAAATCAACTGTCGAACAGTCTTGATATGAACCTTTTTTAGGGCAATGAAAACCTTGTTCAAGACTGTTCATATCCAGATTTGCAGCCCCCGAATCCCATTGATTGTCAAGTTGTAGATGAAGATTTGGAAGCTGGAACATATGATCAGATGATACAAGATGATTCTGTACCTTTCTATTTTGAATCATTTCAGTTTTCGAAGGGAAAATTGCATAGTACATCTTCAGTAAAGAATGATTAGCATGTAGGGGATCATGTAATCTCATCGGAACCAATAGAAAATGGGTTGCAATAGTCTTTTCAAGTTTTTCGTGATCAAATAGCTGATGTGTTGGATGATGTCTGTAGTCAAAGTCCTTCTCCTATCTGTGAGCTTGACAAAAGTATTGATACAAACTTGATCCGACAACCGGTTTCTTTGTCATTTTCAGCAGGATTCTTGTCACAAAGCTCAGATGAAAGTTTGCATTCATGGTATGAAGAGAAGAAAAGTAATCCATTGGATGAGCTAACTCCCAGTGTGCATGAATTTCAACATCCTTATGTAGTGTTTTTGGAGGTGGATAGAGATTCCATATTATTCAATGGATCTGTTTCCAAGTTTTCATGGGAGTTGCCTTTCAGTATTTCTCTCTTGTTGTTCATAAGCAAGCACTTGCGGAGAATTCAAATAGTAGCCGGAATACGTACTTGGTTGCATTGATTGTTTCATTTCACTTGTTCAGGTAATGAATGAAACTGTTAGAGTAGGTTTTGATGAATAAGCTCTACTTTGAGCATCATTTCTAGTTTGTTGGTTGTGTTTAAGTATCGAGTCAGTTTTTAGTTGAGTGAGAGTCAGTTTGTGTTGTCAAGTCGTCAGTTTTCAGTCATGCATTTTAGCTTGAGTTTTTGACTCAATTGCCCAATGGATAAGGCACTGGTCTGCTCTCCCAAAGATCTGTAGTTCTTGGCACCTCCAAGGAGCTACCATCCCCATTGGAGCCAATGTTAGTGTCAGTCTTTGCAGCCTTCCTCCAGTGATCAAACATGCTCTTACAAAGTGATTTTAAGGTGTCAAGGTCAAATTTTGTCATTTCAATGAGTCTTCAAGTAAAATTGGTCACTAGGTATTAGGTCTAGAGTTTGCTTTTACTCCTGTCAAAGTTGTCCAAATGTCAGTCCATGTCACTATTTAGCTGAGTGTACCATCATTCAAAGGGTTTTCATCATCATGTCAGGTTCCAATGGGTCATTTTACACCTTGTTCATGCTTCAGTTGTGCCTAGGTAAGGTTCATTTCTCTCTCCTAGGGTTTTGAAGGTAATTTCTCTTGGATGGTCAAATCATCAGCCAAACTTGTATCTTAATGTTCATACACCTTCCCCTATCCTTAATGTACCTTATTAATTACTTCTCATCACTGATATTCCTCAAATTTCTCATTTTCGCACAAACCCTAGTTTCTTGCTACAATTTGACAATTTTCTAAGCTAGGCTTGTGTTTTGCCCTTTTGGACCCGTTCCCCTCATTCAATATTTTAAATTCCACTTTCCCTTGCTTTCTAATACCCCTCCCTACTTCCAAATTTTTTCTCAAGAATTTAGAAGCCCCTTATCCCCTTCATTTCACTTCATTTTGACAAATCCCTTGTTCCACACATCGGGATAGGTTTTACTCCAATGATGTTTCTGAGCAAGAAAAAATGAATTTTGGAAAAATGAGATAGGGTTTTACCCAAAATAGGCCAAGGAAGAAAAACCTCCTTCACTTTTTACACAGGTGTCATGGTTTTAGAGAAATGTCAAAAATGCAGTTGCCTCAGGAGAATTGATGCACCTCTAAAGTGACCTTGGGAAAATCAATATTTCTCCTAGCTTGGTTGGAAAAATTACTTGTTTGATGAGTCAAATGATAACTAGACACAAAGAGCTTTCCAATGAGCTATCCAATGAGCAACAACACTTTGCCTTTAGGCAGCCTCATTTTGCACATTTTGACCAGTCTTAGGAGATTTGACTTTTAACAGGGCAAATGAACTCCAAATTGAAAAATTCAAGTTGGGTTGGAAATTAGACTCAATAAAATTTATAACAAGCTATCCTGCACCCAATTTGGACATCGGGAAGGCTTCCGAAACTTTTCTGAAAAATAGCGCTACGCATTGAGCTAGCGCTACGCATTGGGCAGTGATGTACAATGTAATTTTATAACTGGCGCTATGCATTGAGGCAACGCAGCACGTAGGGCTAAAAAATCCTAAAATCCATTCAAATCTTCCTCCAAATCTCCAAAATTACAAATTTTTCATTCCACAAGTAAGTTAACACCTCCATATTGCCAATGTATGAGTTTCCACCAGTGTTTATGGTGTTTCAATAGGTTAAAAACAAAACCCTAGTTCCTTGCAAAGTTGTGTTGAGAAAATTGCCTAGGGTTTGAAAAATTGCAGTTCTACTATTGTATCCCCATTTCATTTTTCTCTCACTACACTTCACTCATATCACTTTCCCTCTCCCCTTTCATTCACACTCACCTATCCCCTTGTCCCTAAAACTAAAAACCCTAATACCTAATCCCACTGTTCACAAACCCTAGTCAAATATCCCCAAACCCTAATTGCTATCCCAAAGCCTAAATACTATTCCCTAAGCCCTTTCATTCCCCAAAATCCTACAACTAGCATCAAATCCTCCCCTCATCAGTCCCACTCATCCATGGAGCTCAAAAACATGAAAGCAACTAGAAAGCTGCTAAGAGAAGGAAAACCAAGTTGACAACACTTGAAAGGGAAATTCAAGATGAGCGTGAATCTTGGCTTGATAGGACAAACTTGCACTTGGAGAAGATGCTGGAGAAGGCCAACAATGAGAAAAACATGTTGAGGAACATGGCATACCACTACTTGGCAAGAAACATGGTGTGCAAAGTAAGAGTCAGGATTTTGAAGGCCAAGTTGAAGAAGGCATCAAGGAAGCGAAAAGAGCAAGATAGACTTCAAATCTTGGCTGAAGCTTCCTTGACCCAAAAAAAAATTTGATGAAGGACACTTAGCCCAAATTTCAAGAAATTTGGGACACTTTTGGAATTTTGAAAATTTTGGCTTAAAAAACAAGTTTTTTTGCCCAATGCGTCGCGCCACCTGGCACGCGCTTTTGATGGGGTCCTCCTTTTGAGGAAAACTCAGAATTTTTGGATTTTTCATGGAAAAATATGCATGCATACAAATGGCCAAGAAATTTTGACAGGTTTTGAGCTTCCAAAAATGTCAAAAACACCTCAAAAATGACCTTTCTGCCCCTTTTTGGACACATAGGTAGCAATGTTGGGAGAACTCAGGTTTGGAGGGGTAAATGGAGGCCAAATTCAAAAATTTCACTTGTTCTGGAAAGTAGACAGGCAAAAATTTCCAACAAGCCCACTTGTAGGAAATATGGACACCAGGAAGGCCTCCAAAATTAGCTTCAAAAAGGTGCTATGCATAGGGAAATCAGCACGGCACATTGGAGAAATTTTGCTCATTTTTGGCCAAAAACTCTGTTTTTCGCCTAGTTTTTTCATAGTTTGACTTTTTTCCTTCTAATTGTCAAACTCATGATGTAATTTAATGTGACATGATGGATTTTGATGTAATTATGCTAAATTTTCACTCATAGAGGTAGATTCATCCATGAAATGGTAGTTTGCAACTGAATGAATCAATTCCCTAGTTTTTAGAGGCAAGTTGTTCCACTGCCTACTTTTTAGTTCTCAGTTTATACTTTGTTGGAACAACTCCTAAACTTATGAGCTCTACCCCTAAAGGCTAGGATTAGTTGTTGGTTTCCTATATCTTGTAATTTTTCATCAATTAGCATGGTTGGACTTTTGGGAAAGCTTGGAGCTTCATTGTATACTCATTTTAGTAGTTTGGCAAAGGAATAGGCCAGAGTTTGCAGCACTTTATGGGATTCTTGTGGCATTTTGCTTTGGTATTGTGTTTCCTTCTGTAATTGTAAGTTTACATGTGTTTTATGTATGCCATCATCTCTCTTTGCTTCATCTTAACTAAATCAAACAAGGATAAGGGTAGAATTCATTGATTTGCAGTGTTCTACCTAGGGTTTATTTAGTTATTTATGTTTTCAGCTATTTGAAGAGGATTCCTGAGACTTTCATGCCCTCTTCAACTCCTCACCATGAGTCTAAAATCTCTCCATCTCACTCAATTTGAAGTACCAAACCATTTGCCTACCTCGCCCCATAGAGATCTCTGAAAAACTGAGCCTCATTCCCCGAACCCAAATCTGCCTTTCACAATTGAGCCAACAAAACAACATCAAATTTAATCAAACACCTCTGTATACATACCTAGCCTAAAATCAATCATTTCATCATTCATCTCAAGCTTCATTGGCCATCTTTCCTAAGATTGACAAGGAGAGAGCCCTCTCCCAACCTGGTAGGGCTACCTATCAGGTTAAGCATGGTTTGATGTTACCCTAGATCCTACCTTTCTCAGCCTGAGGTAGATTTAGGCCCTAACAGGGGGGATAGGCTCTAATACCTCCTTCCTTTTCCTATTGTGTCATATTTGTACATCCTTCAATCCTATCCCAAGTTGTTCTTAAGGGGGGATGTTAGGATATTCTGACACATAGGAAATAGTTAAGTATAACTTGGTCTAGTGTAGAGTTAGCTAAAGTGTGTTTCTTTACTATGTACATTTGTAACATACAATCCGACAGTCATGATATGTTCTAGAGATGAAGTGATCCGATGGTTCATTCTCTCCTCGGTATTACCGACACTTGATCTGTGGCTTAACACTCAATTGGTCCATGATATCTATTTAAAGTGCATGGAGGGTCATTTGTAGGGTGACCGTTCATGAGAGAAGCTTATGTAAATTTTATTTCATTTATTAATAAATTGCCTGAAGTGGCCGCATTGGCCCAGGCCATGGACTGTTTCCCACTTTGAGGGTTTTAACCATGTCAAGAATACTGGTGTATTGATCTATGATCTGTTTGTGAGTGGTGTCCTTTGGTTTTTTGTCTGAGGACCTTACCCTGTAAATTCCTACATGAAAGGGGGGAGATATGGTGATCATGAATAAAAAATATTGCAATGACAAAATGCTTGATCATCTCAAAAACAATGGATGCTATAAAGAGCTAAATAAAAATCCTTTAAATAAAAATCAACAAAGAGGTATGCAACTCACTCAAGGCTAGCAATGAACGTGATAACAAGAACCTTGTAGAAAGCAATCCTTATACTCCTAGAATCTATGGTGCTCCTAAGATCCACAAAGAGGGTATCCCTCTTAGGCCCATACTACATACCATTAGTGGGCCTACATATCATCTCGCTAAACACCTAGGAAACAAATTAAAACCTCTTGTTAGAAAAAATGATTATTTTGTTAAAGATTCTACATAGTTCATCAATGAAATTAAAAAATTTAAACTTGAACCAAATGACATTTTGGTCATCTTTGATGTATCTTCACTTTACACTAATATCACTATTGAAGATACCATTGATGTTGTTAGAAAAATAATTGATCTTCACACATCTGAACTCATTGAAATTTGCGTAAGGTCCACATTCTTCAGTTTCATGGATGAAATTTATGAACAAACTTATGGTGTCACTATGGGCTCTCCTTTATCCCCCATTATTGCCAATTTCTTCATGGAATACTTTGAAACCAAAGCCTTGAACTTCTCTCCACTAAAACCTAAATTATGGAAAATATTTGTCAATGACACCCTTATTGTTTTGCCTCATGGACGTGAACATTAGAAATTTTCAAGCAACACTTCAATAGTCTATCTAACTCAATCAAATTCACCATGGAAACTGAGGTCAATTCTAGTCTCCCCTTCCTAGACATCCTCCTCTCCCATAACCCTGATGGATCCTTATCGCACCAAGTATTTAGAAAAAAGACTCATACTAAACAATGTCTCCATGCTTCCTGCCACCATCACCCAACCTAGAAGCTTGGATTCCTTAACACCTTAGCAACCAAAGCTATAAGAATATCTAACAATGAGTACTTGGAAATGGAAACCACACATCTAATAAAAATGTTCTTAACGAATTTATACAATAAACATCAAGAAATCAAGGCTTTCTGTAACGCCAACAAAATAACTAAAAATAACAAAAACATGGATAACATTTTTGGTAAAGTGAACTTACATTCATTCTCGGAACCACTGATAAGATCGCACATACCTTTATAAATAATAACATCATGACCACTTTCAAACCCATGAATACCATACAGAGTTTCCTGAAATCCGTGAAGTATCCCCTTGACCTTAAATTCCACAAAGATGTTTTTCTAATACCTTGCTCTAATGGAAAACCATATACCGGAGAAATTGACTGATCCATCAAAACTAGGATCCAAGAGCACTCAATTGACATAAAACACAATGGAGCCAAAAAATTTGCTCTCACCAAACATTCCAATAACACTAAACATCAAATATGCATAGATAATTCCAACATCATAGCTAAAATTGACCATTATTTTCATAGAAAATTTAGTGAGGCTTTACAAATCCACAAACTCCCTAGTAACCTCTATAGAGATGAAGGTTGGAACATTAGTGATAATTGGATTCCCACATTAACCTCTTAAAATATCTCCTATCAAGCCATCCCTTAAAGCCACTAATCTATCATTAACAATAATTTATCTATCTACATCAATTTAATAACTTTAATAATATAATATCATTTAACAAAAAAAAATTATTAACCATATATCATATAAAATTAATTATATCTATTTCCATCTCATTCAATATCAATATATCATAATAATATAACATTATTAATATAATCATAATTACAATATAATTATTAAGCTACATTATAACTTTCATTTACAACATATACATTAGTTACTTCTAATTTAATTTGACCTTACCTTTCATTATTTTTAGGGTTTTCCTGTTGGCTCTTCTTTTCTCTACCTTACCTATTTATTTGAACCTTCCTTGATATCAATCTTTCACATATATTTTCACCCTGATGATGAACCACAGTAGTGGGTCGAAATGTCGATTATAAAATTTTATGAAAGCGATGGATCCGCAAATCACATTACAACAATAAATTAGTCACCAAAGTCTAAAATATGAAAATAAGTATTGAAGTGTCAAGAAGTTAGGCGTAGTCTGGGTTAGAGTATTTGTGTAAATTGCAACGATGTTAGCCTCACTATCACATTAAAAAAAATTATAAGTCCAAATAATTAAGTTAATTAAAATCATGAAAGTTAGGATTTAATCCTACCTTTCTAGATTGAGTATCATGGTTAGGAGTCAGTTTAGGCTTAGTTGGTTGAGAGATTCTCTCCAACTAGTTAGGCTCCTATATTAGTGTGTTGTTGAGATATTTTCTCAACCATAGTGTCCAAGAGAGATGTACTATCTTGAGACCAACTTCCTCATGTATTTATTTGTACTATTATCATTCTTTGTACATTGGATTGATTAATAATGAGAATGTGAGGAATGTTCTAAGGTTGAGGCCTTTTCCGCCATGTCTGGTTTCTATATTCCTGAGTGTTTATTTTAATTTTATTAATATTTATTTTATGTGTGTTAGTTTCCTTCAAACGAAATTGTGCAAGTGTCACATGTCACCAACGATGGTCTTAAGGCAACCATAGTTTGGGGCTATGCGAATATGGAACCAAAACTTGGGTGGATCTACCTCCTACAAGGATTTGGCAAATGGGAAGGGCTCAAATCCTGTGGATATACCTCAATTAAACCTAGCCCCTTACGTTGCAAAGAAAATCAAACTAGTGCTTATCATGGAGGTTAATCTATTGGAGGTAAACCATATTTTTTGCACTCCAATATAGGGATGTGATTTGTAGGTTCAATGACTTATAGCCTAAATTTGATGCATTACATCAATGGGTATTCTCAACCTGGACCCCAAATTGCGATATTTACTTATGCTCCAAATGTTATTTTATTATTCAATTTGATACTCAGGAAGAGTAGGAGAAAGTTTTGAATGATGGATCATGGTTTTGGGGAAGATTTGGGATCTTTATTACCCCCTTGGTTCCCTAATTTTAATGCCACAACAATGGTGGTATCTCTTGAAAAGTGTAACTAGGTTCAGTCTTCACAATGACATGTAATTTTGATTTTTGTAAATGATGAAAAGAAGAAAAAATAAAATTATTACTGTAGTGCTTGCTTCATGGGTTCCATGAGCAAGATGTTTTATTTTTAGATGGCTCCCATTGAAAACATTTAGGATTTTTCATTAAAGTAAAAAAGAGTTAATTTCATGTATGAAGAACCTTTTTTAGTCATACTACAAATGTATATGAGTCTATAGAACTGTCAAGAAGCCCTCCAAAGACAAGCACATGTTCTCCTCTTCAAGTCGGCCTCAAGATGAAGTAAAAGACTCATGTTGGGTCACCTAATTAGATACATATCCCTTCATAAGGTAACGTCACCTTATTTATGACAAACATACTACTATATAGACTTCAACCTATTCCACAGAGATGCAAGTTCAAATATCTCTCTGAAATTTCAGGTGGATAGTTACAGTCAACAAGTCTGGATCTCTAAAATTCGGGTGACAAAAATACAGTGAAAAATTGGGATACCTCTATAATTCAGATAGGAAATTGCAATGGCATGTTCATAGCTAAAAGAGGAGAAGTTTTAGTGCCATAATAGAGTTCAAACAAGGGTATAAAAGCTACAATTCGGTGTAATTGTAGAGGTCATGGTTTGGATTGGAGCAAAGAAGTTCAACAAGGTTTCGGTGATACCATAGTGACATCTCTTGATTGTCTCGGTGTTGTCATAGTATTAACCTTGCTCAAGTTGCAGTCTCAGTGATATCACAGTTTGGGTATCATTACAATTCATAAGGTCTCGATGCTCCTACAAGTGATAAGATCTCGTGAATGTCTCAGTAATGTAGTCTCCGCGTTAAGAAGGACGAAGTGGAAGAGGAATCAAGAAGAGGAAAAGAGGAGAAGATAGTCAAAAGAACTTGTGTCTTGGTCTTGGAGTGGCAACTAGGTCAAGGTTCTTGGTCTTGGTATTCGTCAGTTGGAATCTCTATAAGAATAATTTTTGCAGGTTTTCCTCTCAAAGAGCGAGAGGTATTGGCCCTGGCTCATAGCCTAGATTTTGTGTCTCTTGTTTATTTATGTTCATGAATTGGTAGTTGTTTAATGAAGAATAACATTAATAACTTAATTGAAGAAGATCCTAATCTAAAGTTGTAAAAATAACTCACATGTAGTTACTAGTGAACAGAAATCACCTAACTATTGATGCCGTAGATTTCTTAACATGGAATCAAAGCTAAGGTGACAAAGTCAAGAAAAGTGCATCTAATTAAAGAGACACTCAAGGATTGAGTTTCAATAAATGAATAAAATCAAGTCGAAGGATATTAAAGTGAAGTTGAGATCTACATCAAAGTATCAAACCCTAGATAAAAGAAGAAGTCTACACCAACAAAAAATTTTGATCCTCCAGTCATCATCAAAAGACTACAAATCCTCTCATCAAGTTGAAGATATCTACAGAGGAAGGATTCTCAAAGTATAGACATCCAAGAGAAGCATGTCAAGGATAAATATCACATCATTTTTTAGAAATTTGAAACCTTATAAGTATTTATGGATCTGCACTCATTCACCACCGAAGAAGTTGAAGTATCTTGAAGGCTAGTTATCCAAAGAAGGCTGAAGCCATTTTCAGCATCTTCAAAAGGTGATAAGAAAAGTTCCCTCTCATTGCATGTCCCATTGAAGCAAGGACCCCTCATTTATCCTTAAAGAAGATTGTCTGAAAAAGCATCAAGACATCCTCATCAATTACCATCAATAAAGGGAGCTAGATAAAAAGGTGTTGTCATCATAAAAGGGGAAATATGCTTTTATTGAAGAAGGGATTTCATTTGGAAGAAGATCATCCAAAATAGGCACTAATACCTCTTCGTCAACCACCATGAAAGGGATTAATTTGAATATTACATATTCACTTGTCAAGTAAGTATATTTTATTCTATAATATAATCTAGTAAAATGACTTTGTTTTGCAAAGGAGATCTACAAGCTGGTTGGATCATCAAACTTCCTTGCATGGAAAAGGAGGATGGACATAGTCCTCGAATAAAATGAATTCATTGGTCATATAAATGGAAAAATATCAAAACCATCTAAAGTTCAAGCATTATCTAAGTACATGGAAAGGGATCAAAGGGCTCAAGGGATTCTTATGAAATTAGTCAATGGCCCCTCATTCCCTATATAGCAGGATTGGAGACATAAAAAGAGATATATGATAAGCTAGCAAAACTATCCTCTGAAGATGGGAAAAGAAATGTCATATCACTTATATCTAATATACACAAATTGAAGGTATCAAAGGATGAAGGGATATTTGCATAAGATCTCAACTGTAAGATTTGGGAGAGATGATATTTGATAAGGAGATAATCCTCATTGTTCTAAATGCACTTACTGATGAATAAGGTAACAAATGTCTATGAGGATAAGAAGACTATAACATTAAACAAATTGTGGTTTATATCCATGATAGAAGAAGACATGTTGAAGGAAAAAATTATTCAGACATTTGTTGAAAGGAAAATAGTACATAGCTAAGATTCAATGCTATGAGCATTATAGGAAACATTGTCCTAAGCTCGAGAAGGGAAATAACAAGGAAGATAAATAATAATTCCATTTCACCGAAGAAGTGGAGGAAGCTGGAAGAAGGAAGTCCAAGGAAAAGGAAAAACATTATAAGTAAGAGTTCATGACATCACCATAGGAAACATAAGGATGTTTATGGCAGTCAACTATGAAGGATATAACTCTTTGGAACCTCATTGAAAGATCAAGTGACACTTATGGGAAAAAGTAAGAAGTCATCTAAGACAAGTCTCATCATACATTAGGAAACATCTACTGGATAGGGATATGCAAGATTCTCAAGATTCTTTGATGGAATCCTCATCGGAAGGTTCACTAATCTATATCAGAAGCAAGTGTTTCATCAAGAACTCCAACTTGTGTAATTCATGAGATGATGTTATGATGACATAATAGATGAAGCAGATTAAGGGGTTGAAGCTATTTTCAATCAAGGAAACTGTTGAAAGAAGCCTAGACGACCTAAAGGTAAATGAGGTATGTATGCTTGTATTTAATACTATAAAGTCATGTCATATGGTTACAGGTAACATGAATCATTGCTCTATCTTGAGAAGCATGATCAAAGAAAAGGAATCTCCTCCTATGAAAGTATGCAAGAAGGCATGGGTCACACTAGATGAAATCAACAAAATATGTCCTCATATGGAATATGAGGTGATTGAAAGTAATTGGAAGAACTTTGATTGGAAGTTCCTGGGAATTTCATGTGTGGATAAGGAAAGGAAGAGATCATAACAACCATGGAAGAAGGCATTCGACATCCGAGAACCGAAATATTTGACTATGATATCTCCTAGAAAGATATGAAGGCTCTGATGAAAGTCTGGAAAAGATGGAGACCCTTGACGGTATATATATTTAGGAGATGTGTCAACATATATGTAGGATGTTGATGCCTACAGGAAGGTGTCATGATGAAATACCATCACAAAGATCATTTTAATTTAAGTGTTCATTTCTTATTTTTGAACAAATATCTGGATGAGCTTATGTAAGAATGCCAAGGGAAGAAATGTGGATGTCTTCCAAGAGGACCATGTAGAAGGATGTAAAATCCTTCCAAAGAAGGTAGCATGAAGAAGGCTGCATGAAATGAAGCAAGGCCAGATGTATACCATTGGATCACTTTCTGATGAAAGGAATGATGACATGACTCACTCATGGATGAAAGTGATGGACGGTCTGTGCCCTATGAAGAAGTCCCAAAAGATGAAGACTTCATAACGAGTCTAAAGTTGTAAAAATCTCGAGTTAGAATAAATCCAAGCATCAGAACAAGAGAAAGAGGAGGCACAAAATGAAAATGGGACTAGGGGGTATAAAGAGAGCACGTGTTTTTGAGAGCTTAGGCTTAGATAATCAAATCCTATCACATGCATAAGGAAATTAATTAGAAATGGCTTCAATTGATCCCAATCGAGCGGGTTGGAAAAAAGCTGAGGAAAAGAAAAGGAAAATGGAAAATGTAAGTGATTATTATCACACTTACCTTCCACATTTTTTATGTCATTTTTAATGTTTTCCCTTCTTATTGCTCCAATAGACTTTTCCTTCCGAATATTTTCAACATATACATTTTGTTTTTTATTTCAAATTAAATAAAATTACAACTTTGAATAAAAAAATTTTAGGTTTTTTTTTTTTTTTAAATATAAAAATTAAATTTAAATACTCCCTTAAAAAAACCATACATATATATCATTTAAAAATAAATATATTTAAAAAAACAAATGAATGCCGAAACAAAAACAACTTAAACTACTCAACATTGTATGGTATTCTATTAGATTGGTACTAACTTTTATGATAAGAGTGTTAATATTACCTATATCACTATTAAATTCACCACTCACTATTACAATTAAAAAAAATGAATCTAATATTTGAATTAAATAATAGCTCTTACCATTAAGTTGTCTTTATCTTTTCTTCGTCTTGAAGTCTTTTCATGAACATCTTGAAGTTTTTTGAAGATAGAGATGCCAACATCTTTTATATATTAACTTGCTTTAAAATATAAATAACAAATATTTAAGTGGAGAATTAACAAATTTTAATGGTAATAATTATTCTACAATTTTATAGAATATAGAAAGTAATTTCTATTTTTTTTTGGTTAATTCTAAAGAAATTCTGGAATTAATTTTCAAATTTGTAATAGATTTGGAATGATAAATTGAAAACTATTATTAAACCCTTTGATTGATTCATGAATTGAGCAACCTTTGATCATCCCTCTAGTGTATACCCAATAAAGGGTTTGATTAGTTGAATCTATTTAGCAAAATATGTGACTTACTTTCACATATTGACCCCAAATTTTGACAAGAAGAAAAGCCTCGAAGGATGTTAGAAATGGATATCTACTTACTTGAAAATGTTGAATAGTTCGTTAAAATTTACATATCTAAAATGATGGCCGATAAATATTGCATTTATGAAGTTGCAATTACTTGTACTATCATAATTTGGTAATTTTCTAGCACGAATAATGTTAACTTATCACAATTTGGTAATTTTCTAGCACAAATAATGTTAGCTAATCCTTTGGGATTGTTATTGTACAATATGTAATTAGTTTCATATTTCGTGTTCACACTTAACAAGTTAGCGAGATACAATTGTCTTGTACATAGATTACACATGTATAAATAAGTGATTTTATCATTAATATGATACTCTTTGATTGTGGAGTTTATTAGATATTGCATTTACGAAGTTGCAACTACTCATACTATTGCAATTTGGTAATTTTGTAATAGGAATAACGTATAAAGATAGTAGATAATCTTGCAAGAAATTAAGAATGAAATTATATTAACATGATATTAATTGAGTAATTATTTAAATATAATATCAAAACTTAGAAAATAACATGTTTTAATAAAATTGAATTGAATTTTTAACTTAAAGCATCTCAAAATCATTAAAAAGACCACATATTAAGATGATAGTTCATAGATCATGAATAGTATTCATGTGTCTCAAGTGATCTACGTGATTTTGAGAATGTGAATCATACGAAGTTTCATTTACCTATACTATATAAGAATGTAAGAAGAGTATCACTAAAAGAACTCAACTAAATAATGTGAATGAAGAAGTTTACAAAGCCTTTTAACTTTGTTTTCCAAATAGCTATATTTAAATTAAGAATGTTCTAGAAATTTTGAATAATAATTAGATAACCTTAAGTATGATCTAAAACTTTAACCTTTAAAAAAACTATAAAATAGTTTTTACAAATTACATTGAAATTATAAAAATATTTAGTTCAAATACATGGAAAATCTTTATCTCACTAGATATCTTTTTGACAATATGAAAACTCAATT
>APFE031146543.1:60128-127577 GCA_000404065.3 Pinus taeda
GCGGGGGGAGGCGAGTTTAGGGTTTCTGCAGGTTCTTTCTCTGCCGCCGCCGACCTCACAGTTTTGCTAGATGATCCAGGTCCTTTCGAAGTCGCCGCTGTCTCTACAGACTGGTTCGTCGCTGCTGGTCCAGTCGATGCCGTTGTCCCCTTTGTTTTGGTCGCTACCGAAAATCGATGGAGCCGGTCTGCGGGTTCCTCAAAGCTCGATGTCACACTTTGGAACTGGTCTGGATCCATTATCAGGAAGGAGCCACGGGTTTCGAATCAAACCTATCAGTTTCCGGGTGATCCGCTCTTCTGCGCGGATGGTTTTTTCTTGGGGATTATGCCCTGTCTGCGTTCCTCGGTCGCTTCTTGGCATGCAGAGGTTTCTCAGTTCAGATCCGGTCTCCCTTGTCCACAAAGATTGTAGATCTGGGCCGGATATAAAAGCCCATGTGCTTCAAATAGTATTGAGATTAGAGGAAAAAAATCTTAGCTTTCCCACAAGAACCCAGAACAGGATCGATCCCAAATTTTCATAAGAACGCTGTCAGGGAAAACTATGTGCAAGCAAATATGGACAAGAATACTGATAAAAAATATAAAGGAAGAAATACAAGCAGATACAGAAATCCCTTCAAATCTGCTAAAGCTGGTACATGCAGGCAAAATTCTGCAGGAGAACCTTTCTCTACAACACTATGGCATCGGTCGAGATTCAACCATCATTTTAAGCTCAAGGCTAAGTGGAGGAAGCTCGGGTGCAGGCCCTAAAGGCTCTCAGGGATCTACATCAAAACCTACAGGCTCATATCGTGATGCAGCCAAAGGGAAAGCTCCTTCACAAGGTAAAAAACATGCAGCTTACAATACCTCACCAGGGAAGTATATCGTGGACCAAACACCAGAAACCCCCTCCATCTCACTGAATTATCCAGAGGTAAAATGCATTTTCACTGAGCTGGGAAATAAAGCTGTTATTTGTAGGTTTAACGGCTTCTGGCCTAAAACCGAGGCACTGTACCAATGGATTCACACAGTCTGGACAAAAGACTGCCAGATCCACCTCTGTTCAAAGGGCTTCTTCATAGTTACATTTCAAGAAGACGAAGAAAGGGATAAAATACTCCATGAAGGACCATGGTTCTGGGGCAATGCGGGATTATTTGTCACACCATGGTTTCCAGAATTTGATGCCAACACTATGGTGGTTCCAAGGATGCCAGTATGGGTAAGGATGCATAATCTACCTTTACACTTTTGGCACTTCAAGTCCTTAACAGCCATAGGGAATACCCTTGGAAGAATGCTAAAGATTGATACAGATAGGCACTTAAAAGGAATCTTCACTTTTGCAAGGATATGCATCGAGGTAGATCTCAGCCAAGGACTACCTGAAAGCATCCTCCTGACCTTTAACAATAATCAGTGGAAACAACCTTTGGATTATGAGAACACAGCATTCAGGTGCAGGGGATGTCAACAAACAAGTCATCTCCTCAAAGCATGCCCCAGCAAGAGCAAACCACAACAAAGGAAGCCCAGAGGATGGAAGAATTTGGATGAAGTCCTAAAGAGGCGAACAACACGAAAGAAAGCCCCTTCGATATCAAAAGAGGAAGAGACAGAGGTAGAAGAGGATGATACCACCACAGAGGAAGATGAAACAGAAAATCAGAAAGAAAATACAGCAGTTAACAAGGATCAACAGCCACACACAAATCAAGTAGAGACTCAGCAAGACAAAGCAGAGACGACATGCGTGGAGCAAAGCATGGCGGGTAACAAACGACAACACCAATCAGACACATCAGACTCAGACAAAGAATCAGGGAAGCTGAAAGAAACAACTCAGTTAGTCATTGCTACATCTGAGCCCACTCTGGGTGAGTGGCGTAAGGTCGAGAAGAAAAAAGGGCGAAAATCTTGAAGCATGAGTTTTTTCTTGCTCATGCGGGGGCCTTTTTCCCCTCTTTTTCTTCTTTTCTCTCTTTCTTTGCTTTTGGGTGCGTCAGCACTAGTACCCTTGTGGTTGTATGCTTAACATGTGACAGTGTAACTTTTCATTATTTCTTTAATAAAAAGTTACTGATTTTTTTTCTTTGGAAATATATAATATATATTATAATTAAAAAAAAAAGAATTTGTTCACTAATAATTTATGGATGTGCAATATATTATCAATATGGAATTAAATAGACTTTTTATTAAAAAATTCCAAAAAACTATGAAGTTATTTTAAATTTAATATATGATGCGATATATTTATCAAATCAAATTAAAAATATATTACCATTTTAGTATAATATAATTAATTTTTAAATATATAAAATAACTAAGTAGAAAAACAATCTTTTTATAATCATTATTATTAAAAAAATACATTAAATCTTCCATTAATATTATAAGAAATACATAATAAAATTGCATTTTTTTAGGTGTATTTTCATGTCACCATCTTGTCAGTAGAGGAAGCCGTCATCCAAAAAAGTTAAATGAAACTTATGAATCTTTCTCAAGTCTCCTCGTGGAATAATACATTTGCGCCAAAGTTTAATTCAATACTCATTTCACACCAATGACATGTATCACAATGATTAACAAGAAAAATGGTCAAATTAAAAAAATAATTTAAATAACTAAAATTACACTTCCCGTTGAAGGTAGGACTTTCAAATCTGAAATTAGGGTAAAATTTAACGGTTATCTAAGTTTAATATCACAACTTTTATCAATTAGAGAAAATTGTTTACTATATTTAGCCAGAAAATCACTACCGTACCAGTGGTTTATATAAATTTTCAAGCTGCATTTTCATGCCACCATCTTCCCAATTTATTTGATGCCACCATTCTGACTAACCAAATATTGTATTCAAATTGGGTAACTTGTCCATCCCCATGGGAAGTCTCTTCAACTCTGGACAGTGTCTTATAGCCAAGATACGTAGTCTGGGTAGTGTACTTTCATTCCATACACCATTATTTGATGCTCCCCCAATGTTTTCTAAATTATCTAACCACTGGAGAACCAATTTCTCTAGCATCAAAAATCTACCAGAATTCCCTATTCCCAACTCTTTCAAACCATTGCAAGTCCACAACCATAGAGCCTTCAGGTTTGGCACCTGTTCCAACGGATGGAGTTTCCGTATCTGCTGACACCACTTCCAGTCTATGACTTGAAGTGTTGGAAGTTTCACATGTAAGCTGGCATACTTGACCTGTGGTAATCATGCAGTTGAAAATGTTGAAGCTTACTCATCTTCTTCATGTCATGAGGAAGATCGACCATTACATCATCATAATCAAAATCAAAGTACAAGGATAAGTGCCTCATGCCCAACCATGTTCCCATTATGCCATCCTCTCTTCTTGATGATGTTCTTCCCTTTACCCTCATTGCTATTCTCAGCGTCGATAGATTTCTCAAACCCTTCAATATCCAAATGCTTTTTGCTTTTGATTATGCTTACACACTCCATTCACTTCCCCACCATGTGTCGAGTGTGGTCAATGAAGTAAGTTGGCACATGATTTCCTGTGGAATCACCTCTAACCCAGAGCAGTCGCTTAGATTCAGATACTTGAGATTTTGAAGCTCTCCAAACTTAGACGGCAATGATTGTAGAGACTGACAATCTTGAAGATCCAGAAATTGAAGGGAAGGAAGATAGCATATCTCTTTCAGAAAATCCCTGACATTATAGAGTCCTAGTAAACTGAGAAACTCAAGATTTTTTTAATTGCCCACTGACGATGGGATTGAATTTATTCTCCCGTTGTCTTGCAGATGGAGAACCTTCAGAGACGTGAGACTGAATAGAAATCCTAGTGGAACCTCTTCAACTGAATGAACAAGAGATAACATGAGAGTCACCAGTTTTGGACATGGGAACTCGGCAGAGAGATTTTCAATATCATTGTTATGAATTGAGATCCTTCTGCAATCCCCATTGCTAATGGTTGGAAAATTTAGTAGCCCTTGATCTGCCTTGAATACACAATTCTCCTCCTCCTGGCCAATATATACTACCATCTCACCAATAGCATGGTCAACTCTTATCCTTTGTTCCTCTGGAAACCTGCCAACACCGATGATATATTCCTTGTCACCCGCAGGATTATGGAAGAAGCAACGATCCACAAGAAGGTTCACATAGCTTTGCCCAAAGGCCATGTCCTTTAAATGGTTCCTCTGTTTTCTTCTCACAAGACCCTCTACAACCCACATCTGCACTAATTATGAGAAAAGCTCTATATGGTCTGAAACAGCCTCCAAGGGCTTGGTATTACCACCTTGACAAATATCTACAACAACAAGGATTTACAAAAAGTTCTGCAGATAGCAATTTATACACAAAGATTGAAAATGATAAATTGCTAATTATTGTTGTTTATGTTGATGATATAATTTTTGGTAGCAATGAAGAATCCATGATTCAGAATTTTGCTTCATTAATGCAGCAAGAATTTGAAATGTCATTAGTTGGTGAACTTACTTATTTTCTTGGTCTACAAGTTCAACAAACAAAAGATGGTATCTTTATCTCACAAACCAAATATCTCAAGTAGACCTTGAAAAAGTACGGAATGGAAGATTCTAAACCAGTATGTACTCCAATGGTAACAGGATGCAGTCTCAGCTCTAATGATGAATCACCAACAACAAACCAACCAACTTACAGATCTATAATTGGAAGTCTGCTTTATCTCACAGGTACCAAACCTGACTTCATGCATGCAGTAGGAATTGCGGGAAGGTTCCAAGCAAATCTAAAGGAATCACATCTCCAGGCCGTCAAAACAGTTTTCAAATATCTTCAAGGAACTGAAGAATTTGGACTATGGTATCCTAAAGATACAGACCTTACTCTTCATGCATATACAGATGTTGATTGGGCAGGAAGTGTTTTTGATCAAAAGAGCACTAGTGGTGGTGCATTCTTTATGGGTTCCCGGTTAGTATCTTGGTTTAGCAAGAAACAAAGTTCAATTGCTTTATCTACAGTGGAAGCAGAATATGTGGTTGTTGCATCTTGATTCACACAACTACTTTGGATGATGCAAACTTTGCAAGACATTCAGATCACATATACTCCACCCATCTCCATTCTATGTGATAATACAAGTGCCATCATCATTTCGAAAAATCCAGTCATGCACTTCAAGACCAAGCACATACCCATCAAGTACCATTTTCTATGAGAACAAGTGCTTGAACAAAAGGTCAAATTGGAGTATGTTCCCTCCAAAGAACAGGTTGCTGATATATTCACTAAACCACTGCCCAAAGAAACATTTGAATATCTCAAACAAAAGTTGGGAGTAGTTGTTGCATCATCCTGTTGTTAAATCCAATTTTTCAGAAGAAGGTTATTATACACGGGTTTCATGAAGTATAGTCACGTATACATGTGGGTTTATGTAGCTGAAGAAGCGTGTATGTTTTCTCACAAGAAAAACAATGGGTTAAACTCTGATATGGGTGCTTTGTCTAATGTTGATGATTACAATCTAACGATACGCTTTGTTCATTAATTTTTATCTGACTGACAAAGATGCCTTGATTAATGACTTGTTAACAATGCACAGGTAGCACAGGTTTAGGTGGAGCATTAGCCTTCACATGCATTCTGCATTGTTGGCATTATGGTTGCTGAGTCCAGCTATGGCTTCAGATATTTATACCATTTGTTGCTTAAGTCATGTAAAAGTCTAGGGTGTGATATGACTTCTCATACATTTGAATGAGTCCTATTCGACAAATGATGTAATTTGTATCTCCACTTTGCATGGGATGGATTATGTAATATTTATTGTATTCCTGTCATGTATAAACAATTGTTATATCCCCACTTGGTTGGGTGGATGAGTCAAATTTGGTATATCCCAACTTGTTTGGGAGATTGACGTATGTATTAGTCATTGGTGATAGGAAGGTCAAACTCACATAGTTGAGTTATAGAGTCATGTTATTCTTTTGGAAGATATTTTTGCAGACTCTGCATGTGCTCAGGGGGAGCATGGATGGTTAGTGCATCACAACATGTATAATGATATCAGAACATGCACAAAGAGGGAGTTTAATCAGAGAATTCAACATGTGCCTAGGGGGAGCATGATCATATTCAGTTGTTCAGATATCAAGTGTATCTTGGTTTTCCCTCTGCCCTTGATGTCAAAGGGGAGAGAATTTTGGTGTTGCTTGTTATCTCTAATAGTTTCTACAGCTTGTAGAAATCAACACCATCATGGTTGCCATTAATTCCAAAGGGGGAGATTGTTGGAATTATGATACAAGTGTTGTCCTTGATGGCAACTCACTCACAGGTCAATTCAGTTTTGGTAAAAGGCAACTCACAGTACAACAGGTATATTTAGAGGTTACAGGGCAATGGTATAGAAGAACAGGAAGATGGAACTAAGGTGTACTAATCAGAATAAAGAAGGTAAAGGAAAAAGTTGATACACGCTGGTCCACTTAGTCAAAACAATGTATACACGTTGTTCCACATAACAAAAAGAGCATATACGTATACACGCACTCCCATAGAAAGAAAAGCACGTACATGATTGGAATACCTAGGTTTTGGTCCGAGGTATTTGGTCCATGGTATTGACCCTAGGTATTTGGTCCATGTTATTGACCCTATTTGGTCCAAGGTATTGGTCCTAAGTGATTTTGGTCCAAGGTATTGACAAAGGGCCTAAAGCTATATAAGGAGGATAAGATCATAAGGCCAAGGGTGCAAGTGTATGGGTTTTTAAGGAATACTTCTATCTGAAGTATATTTTATGTTGCAGGGGCTATGTTTGTGCACCTTGAATTAAATGTTGGATCAGGATCATGAGACCTAAAGTAACTTATTATTGGATGATCTGATATTGGTTGGGCTAGATCTAACTGTGTACACCTGTTTTATTCTTTAAATGTCGTGATCTGAGTTTGTCTGAAGTTCAAAAGTGCAACAATGTTATGAGTTGATATTTGCAGATATGTACGCTGGTTCATCTCTTCAAAAGCGTGTGTGCATGGAGGTTATACTCTTCAAAATAGCTCGTGTACAAAAGAAAAGCTTATCTTTCAAATTTGATTGATCTATCTGATCAAATTCTATTGTTTTACTGTTGTCTGTCAATGAAGTCTTCTTAGACTTGAATGTAAAACTGAATGCATAAGGAGGCTGGTATTTGATTGATTGATTATATAAGTGAGAAGAAGTGATCTATGTCGCTTCTTGTGTAAAGCTCTATAAGTTGACAGTCGATATTCAGTATATTGCTGGTTGGTACAGACTTGATTCAAAAGTTTATGTTTGAAGTAGTTTTGAAGGTATACATAGGTTTGGTTAACAGAAGTAGCGTATACACGCAGTTTTGGTTCATCCAAGTAGCGTATACACTCTGATGCATGGTTTTGAGGTTACAACTGGTTCTGAATGATGATGTAGGTTTCTGGGTTCAACATAGTGTTTTGGTGTCAATGATCGGATTGTTCAGATTAATTGAATGTTGGTTGATGCAGTTTAAGTTTGAAAGTTTTTTATGGGTCCAGTATGAAAATTGGATGAAACGTGGCCTTCAAATTGTGTTGTTGTGATCCAGGAGTATCCAGTCCGAAAAATTCATGAAACGTGGTCCCTGGAGGAAGAAAGAAGGTCGTAGCCTTCTGTAGGTCAGTGCCTACGTACTAGTAAACAAATTGGCTTGTACAAGAGCTAGAGGGTTGCAACTCCCTTCCAGTAGAAGCTAGAAAACGAGAGAAGGTTGTAGCCTTCTGCAGGTGGGTGCCTGCATACTGGTTTGAGTTTGCACCAGTACAAGATTGTAAACAAATTTTCTTATTATTAAAAGAAGACAGAGACGACAGCAGCAGGTGTTTTCACCCACATTGGGTTTCCATCTTAAATCTTGGTGTTCATGTGTGTTGCTTATGTGTGATGCTTTATTCTTCTTTTACTGCATTTTCTAATACGTTATTAATGTACTGGTTTAATATCAACACGTGATGAATTGTCTAAATCACAAGTTCTCTGGAAATACGTTGGTTTCTCTAATCACAGTTGCGTGTACATGCTAGTTCACTTCACTGAAGTAGCGTATATAAATCTATTTTGGAAATAAAATTATTGATCAGATAATACTGAATCACCCCCGCTCTTAGTATTATTTCAACAAATCTAAAGTTGTAAAAATCACTCACAAGCAGTTACTAGTCAAGAGAAATCACCTAACTATTAATGCCCTAGATTTCTCAAAAATACCAACTATTATGGTATGGGTAAGATTAACAAACTTCCCTCTTCCTTTCTGGCACCATAAGGTTATAGAGGGAATTGGGAACACTTTGGGATCATTCAAAACAATGGACCTCGAAAGAAGAGATAATTTTCTATTCACTTTCACCAAAATATTTGTAGAAATAAACATCAGTAAAGGTCTTCCAAATCACATTCAGTTGAAACATAAAAATGTTCAGTGGACCCAAGTGTTAGACCATGAAAATACAACTTTTAGATGCCAAGATTGTTACCAAAGAGGACGCTTGTAGAACACATGCCAACAAGCAAGAAAGATCCCTAAAAAGAAAAGGGGCAAACCCATAAAGAAAAAGGAGGGCATCCTTCTAATCCCTACCTCTCAGAGGAGTAAGAAGAGGAAACTGTGGAGAATCCTACAAACTAAGCATAATGTTTTGCATCGACTCATAATGGCAACACAACCCATATGCAGAAGGGTTTCAAGTTAGAATAAATCCAAACATCATAACAAGAGAAAGAGGAGGCACACAACAAAAATGGGACTAGGGGGTATAAAGAGAGCACATGTTTTTGAGAGCTTAGACTTAGACAAACAAACCCTATCACATGCATAAGGAAATTAATTAGAAATGGCTTCAATTAATCCCAGCCGAGTGGGTTGGAAAAAGGCCAAGTAAAAGAAAGGAAAAATGGAGAATGTAACTGATTATTATCACACTTACCTTCCACATTTTTTATGTCATTTTTGTTGTTTTCCCTTCTTATTGCTCAAATAGACTTTTCTTTTTGAATGCTTTCAACATATACATTTTATTCTTTATTTCAAGTTGAATAAAATTACAATTTTTGAGTGGAATTTTTTTTTTTTTTTTTTTATTAATGGTAAGAAAATAATAAATAAAATTTTAAAAAAATCCTAAAAAATAAAAACAACCCCAATAATTTTAAAAACAGACCAAAAAAAATTAAATAAATATATTTAAAAAAAAATGAAATGCCATAATTTGAAACAAAAACAACTTAAACTACTCAACATTGTATTGTAATCTATTAGATTGAACTCAACATTGTATTGTAATCTATTAGATTGGTACTGGATTTTATGAAAAAGAGGGTTAATATTACTTATATCACTATTAAATTAACCACTCACTATTACAATTAAAAAAAAATGAATCTAATATTTGAATTATATAATAACTCTTTTTTTCCAGTGGAAAAATCGTAATTTTATTAATGAAAATAAAATTACATTTTGCAGATGATGAAACACATTACATCAAGAAGTCAAAGGACTGATTGATCAGAGGTTCATGAAAAACAAACTAATGTACAAATATGAGACTAATGTACATGAAGGGGAGAGTCATGTTTTTCTCCCCTTCTTCGTTTCAACCTTACACCACTCCCCTTAAGTTGGCATCGAAGATATGAGTGCAAGTGAGTTGAAAGCATCAGGTTGGGGATTGTCCTTGTCCGAATCTGAATTGTCTGGTGTATGTAGTCGCTTTGCTCCACTATAGTCCTTTGCCTCAGGCATCTTTTCCGACTGTGATTCCATAGGAACTTGTGGAGCTTTCTCGTGTGCTTCTAGTTCTTTGTCTGCCTGGTTATTCTCGTTGGGTATGGGGTCTTACATAGCCACTTCCTCTTCCTCATCAGAGTCATGAGGAGGAAATTGCTGACCCTTGGGTTGTTTCCCTATTTTCTTTTTTCTTCGTGTCTCCTTTTTGGCTTCTGGGCATGTGTTTTGTAGATGTCTTGTTTGCATACAAATTCAACATCTAAATGTTGTGTTTTCATAGTCCAGTATCTGTGTCCAGCTCTGCTGTTGATGTTGCAGCAACATGCTATTCTGTAGTCTTTTACTGAGATCTACTTCCACACAAATATGAGTAAAAGTATATATTCTTTCCTCTAGTCTTTGTTTGTCCATTTTGATATATCGCCCAATGGAGTTTCTGATACCTGCTAGGGCCTGTTGATCCCAAAAATGTAATGGTAGACTATTTAGCCAAACCCAAACTGGCATCCTTGAAACAACCATAGTGTTAGCATCAAAATCAGGAATCCAGGGTGTAATGAAGAGGCCCGTGGATCCCCAAAACCATGGTCCTTCCTGTAGTATCATGTCCCTTGCCTCAGCTGAATGGAATTTGACAATGAAAAACCCTTTTGAGCATAGATGTATTTCACAATGTACCATCCAGTTTGTGAAAATCCAATGGAAAAGCTTAGTAGGTTTTGGCCAAAAACAGTTGAATCGACAGATTATGGCTTGTGATTCAAAAGTGTTACAGTGGATATATGTTTTTGGTATATCTATGTTTAATTATGGAATGTCATTCAGTTGTTCCACAATATATCGACTGGGTTCAGTTCCAGCTTGCTTTTCTACTGTTGTAGGTGTGCTTTTTCCTTGTAGGATATTCTTGAAAGAAAGTCCTCCATTTTTGTGCTTTTGTTGTGTTTCGTTGTTTTTTGTTGTACTACTTCTAATTCCTCCTCTGGAATGTTTTGTTTTACTAGAGGCCACAACTCCACCTCACAGTCTCAGGTTGAGTGTTATGGTGGACACTGACATAATGTTGTAGTCCTTCAAGAGTCTAGAGTCTTGTAGTGCTCTGCCCCCAAATATCAAAAGTTGAAATCTGACAGGATATCCAATATGTTGGGAGATGAGATGCTTCAGATGCAATACATTATGAGTTGCGAGAAACCAAAGCAGAAAAGACAACCCCGGAGGGGTTTTAATAATAACTTGAAATCGATGAGAGTTTACCAAATGTGGGGAATATGTCTTTGCTTCAGATTTTCATTGTCGTGCTGCTCCAAGTACTTTGTTTTGTAGAACATTGTGTGGATGCAAGTCAGGAGAAAACCCCATGATCCCCAGATTCACCAGGTGCTCTGTTTCAGTCAATGGAGATCACGTGTATGTGTCATGATCTAGAAGCAGGAGTAGTTTCAATGTTACCTCAGTGTCCAGCAGGCCCAACGCCACAGAATGTATACCCCCCTCTATTCCAGTGTGCAGGCTTGCTTGCATAAAAACCCTTTCCACCATTCCGCTGTCGATAGGATGATGATACAGAGGTTCTAGGCAAATAGGAGGGTTTCTGATTGCATACACTCCAACCATTGTAGATCTGTTGTGGTCGCGCATTAGCAAACTGTAATGGAGTGATAGATCCGTAGATGCCCACTCTGTCGCTGCCATCCCACATTGCTCTGGACCATTCTTCCGGAACCCCAACTCTTTTGCGTTGTAGGCTTTTATCAGAGTGTCCGCCACGGGTTCCTGTACACCTGCCTCAGGTTGTATCTAGTATTCTACTATCCAGAGTATTTTCCACCTACCCATCATAGATAGTAGTGCATATGCCCATCTGGAGGGAAATAATCGCCAGGGTTCAGTCTTGGCATACCTGTGATCCTCATTTCCTCTGGGCCTGAGCTTGTTCCTTTCCTCCACTCCCGCACTGATGCCTACGTATGGAACCCTAGCACTCTTGCTTGCCATCACCCCGTCCCTTCTCCTTCCAAATCCCCACAATAATTAAATAAAGTAAAATATTAAATAATAACTCTTAATATTAAGTTGAGTTGTCTTTATCTTTTCTTCATCTTGAAGTCTTTTCCAGAACATTTGAAGTTTTTTCAAGACAGAAATGCCAAACTCTTTTATATATTAACTTTATTTAAAATATAAGTAACAAATATTTAACATGAGAATTAATAAATCTTAATGGTAATAACCATTTTGCAATTTTATAGAATATAAAAAGTATTTTCAAATTTTCTTGTTAATTCCCAACAAATTCTCGAATTAATTATCAAATTTGTAATAGGTTTGGAATGGTGAATTGAAAACCATTATTAAACCCTTGATTGATTCATGAATTGACCAAACCTTTGATCAGGGGTCTAGTGTATGCCCAATCAAGGGTTTGATTAATTCAATTTACTTACCAAAATATGTGACTTATCTTCACATATTGGCCCCAAATTTTGACGAGAAGAAAAGCGTGGAAGGGTGTTAGAAATGGATATCTACTTACTTGAAAATGTTGAATAGTTTGTTAAAATTTACATATCTAAAAGGATGGGTGATAAATATTGCATTTATGAAGTTGCAATTACTTGTACTATCACAATTTGGTAATCTTCTAGCATGAATAATGTTAGCTAATCCTTCGGGATTGTTATTGTACAATATGTAATTAGTTTCATATTTCGTTTTTACACTTAATAAGTTACCGAGAGACAAGTGTCTTGTACATAGATTGCAAATGTATAAATAACTGATTTTATGATTAATACGATACTCTTTGATTGTGGAATTTATTAGGTATTCATTTATGAAGTTGCAATTACTCATAGTATTGCAATTTGGTAATTTTGTAACAAGAATAAGCTATAAAGATAGTAGATAATCTTTCAAGTAATTAAAAATGAAATTATATTAACATGATATTAATTGAGCGATTTTTTATATAGGGCATCAAAACTTAGAAGATAACATTTTTTAATAAAATTGAATTGAATTTTTTACTTAAAGCATCTTAAAATCATTAAAAAGATCATTAAGTTGAAAGTGCATAGATAATGAATAGTATGCATGTGTCTCAAGTGATCTAGGTGATTTTTGAGAATAAGAATCATATACAGTTTCATTTACCTATACTATATAAGAATGCAAGAACATTATCACTAAAATAACTCAATTAAATCATGTGAATGAAGAAATTTACAAAGCATTTTAATTTTGTTTTCCAAATAGCTAAATTTATATTAAGAATATTTTAGAAATTTTGAATAGTAATTAGATAACTTGAAGTATGATCTAAAACTTTAACCTAAAAAAAATAAAATAGTTTTTAAAAATTACATTAAAATTATAAAAATATTTAGTTCAAATACATGGATTTTTCCTTTATCTCTTCGATTCCTTTCACAATATAAAAACTCAATTTAGATAAAAAATAAAGTCTACAAACTTAGATGAATACCACTTAGATCGGTACTTTTTTAATGGAATAATAACTAATACAAAAAAGATTGTTTAAACATTAAGTAATATTTTAAATAAAAAAATATATGCCATGTTAACTAATACAATTATAAAATTAATTAAATTTTTTAAAATATATTAATATAATAAAATTAATTATAAATATATATATATGAATAAAAAAAAAAAAAATAAACTTGCTTCACTGTTTTATATAGCTAGGGAAGTAGCAATATATGACAAATTGATTAAATAAGAAATTTCATAATAAAAAAAATCTATAAAGTATGTAAACTAGATTTATCATATCAAATTAAAAAACTTATTCATATATAAATAATAATAATTTGTTTTTTAAAGTATTTAAATAATAAAATTATATGTGAATATATTTACAATAGAATTAAAAATTAATACTTTTATTTAATAATAAATAAAATTTTTTAAATATATATACTTTTTTAAATATATAAACATTTGAAATAATGAATTAAATAGCAAAAAACTTGTTCCATCTTATTATTACAAAAATACATAAAATCTTCTATTAATTTTATAAACAAATACATAAATATTCCAAAGGTAAAATCATTAAAAACAAAAAAAAATTGCATTTTTTAGGTGTATTTTCATTGCACCATCTTGTGATTAGAGGAGGCCATCATCCAAAAAAATTTAAATGAAAATTATGAAACTTTCTCAAGTCTTCTCGTGGAATAATACATTTGCACCGGAGTTTAATTCAATAAAACACTACTTGTATCAACATGATTAAAATATAAATGGTCAAATTAAAAAAAATAATTGAAATAACCAAAATTACCTTTCTCCTTTCTCGTTGAAAGTAGAAATTTCAAATATGAAATCAGAGTAAAATTTGACAGTTATCTAAGTTTAATACCACAATTTTGATATATTAAATTGTTGACCATGGTTTATATAAATTTTCAAGCTGCATTTTCATGCCACCATCTTCCCAATTTATTTGATCCCACCATCGTGACTGACCAAATATTGTATTCAGATTGGGTAACTTGTCCATCCCCACTGGAAGTCTCTCCAACTTTGGAGAGTGCCTTATAGCCAAGATACGCAGTCGTGGTAGTGTAATTTCATTCCATACACCATTATTTGATGCTCCCCCAATGCTTTCTAAATTGAATAACCACTCGAGAACCAATTTCTCTAGCATCAAAAATCCGCCGGAATTCCCTATTCCCAACTCTTTCAAACCATTGCAACACCACAACCGTAGAGCCTTGAGGTTTGGCACCCGTTCCAACGGACGGAGGTCCCGTAGCTGCTGACACCACTCCAAGTGTATGCCTTGAAGATGTTGGAAGTCGCACATGTAATCCGGCAGACTTGACCCGCGGTAGTCCCACAGTCGAAAATGCTGAAGCTTACTCATCTTCTTCATGTCATGAGGAAGATCGACCATTACATCATCATTATCAAAATCAAAGTACAAGGATAAGCGTCTCATGCCCAACCATGTTCCCATTATGCCATCCTCTATGGTTGATGATGTTCTTCCCTTTACCCTTATTGCTATTATCAGCGTCGTTAGATTTCTCAAACCCTTCAATATTGTTGGAATTTGTAATTTCCCCTGTGCGCAGGCTAGCAGTTGACGCGCGCGGGAAAGCACCCAGCGGGAAACCACAGGTGTAAACAGAAACCGGCCGCTTGAAACCTATCGGACCAGCTCTCCGGCGATGGAACATTCCGATGAGAGGCTCCGACGCGATATGGTGCAGCCACGTGGATTGCCATGACGTCAGCACCTGACACTTTTCGGACGATAAAACTCAGTGAAAACAGGCCTTCCGATATTGATTTCCTTCGTCGGATCTGCTCGTGCATCCTCCGCCGTTGATCGCTCCAAGATGCATACGGTCAACATTAAAACATTGCGTGAGTAAAGTTCGGTCAGATCACCCTATCCGATATCGGTCGGATGAGCTCAAAGAGCCGTGTAATCGTGAAAAAGGTATACGGGCCTGTTAATAAATTAATGCAGCATGGTTGTATTACCCTAACCCATTCCTTATGTTAAATGCAATGACATGTTTGGTAAAGTTTTCAATGATTTTAATACGGTTAATACGAATTATGGGTCAAAACATAATGTAAATTTTTTTATTATTTTTTTTGTGGCATATGTTTTGAAAAAAGGGTTGACTCCATTCGAGTCATATGGTAATCGTATTGCACACGGGGATAAAAAGATCAGAGTCCGCAGCACCAAAACGAGACGAGAGAGTTGCATACGGGGAGGAGATGTATTGGGCTCGCAGCAGCCAATGAAAAGTTATGGATTGTAATCCAATGTGTGTAGTGTGAAATTACATACGGGAAAAATAACAAGGGTCCGCAACACCTGAGTATTGCAAGGGATTCGCAGCAGCGAAGGAAGACCAAGGGGTTTTATGCGGCAGAGTTCTTTATTGGTGTATTGTATTCGCAGTAGTGAATGAAAACCAGAGAACACACAGGAGTGTGTGTGAATATTTTTGGGTTGAAATGTTTTGTGAAGAAATGGTAAAAATCACAGCACATTAAATTTTTAATGTAAGAAAAGAATGCACAGCAGTGCAAGAGAAGGCAGAGAAGTGAAAGAAGAAAAACCATGGGCAAGTATGTGAAACCATGAATTGTTTCACACAGCAGTGAAAAGGTAAATGTGCAAATCCCTGTAATTTTTGTTTTCACACAGCAGTGAATGTAAATGAAATATTTACACACAATAGTTTAAAATTTCAAAGGAGACAGAGTAATTTCTTTTGTAATGTTTTGGTGAATCCCTCTGACTTAAAGAGGATGAACATGTCTCGAAAACAGAGTTTTGGTTGAATGTTTTTTTGGTAAATCTCTCTCAGCAAAGAGGATGAATGTATATCATTCATTTTATTTTAATGAATGGAAATCATTTTATGGTGGTGAAATACTCTGTTCTCAGCTATTTTTTTAAAAGGATCCTCTCTGCGAAAAAAAATCCTGGAGCAAAGGTAACAGAGCATTGACTCTGTGTTCAGTTAATGTTTGGTTTTGGTATTTTCCCATTGCAAACAAAAATACCCAACAAATATACAAATTCTTTTTGCTTTTAATTTTGCTTCCACACTCCATCCACTTCTCCATCTCCATGCGTCGAGTGTGGTTAATGAAGTAAGTTGGCACAGGATTTCCTGTGGAATCACCTTTAACCCAGAGCAGCCGCTTAGATTCAGATGCTTGAGATTTTGAAGCTCTCCAAACTTAGACGGCAATGATTGTAGATACTCACAATCTTGAAGATCCAGAAATTGAAGGGAAGGAAGATGGCATATCTCTTCCGGCAAATCCCTGATATGATTGAGTCCTCGTAAACTGAGAAACTCAAGCTGTTTTAGTTGCCCCACTGACGATGGGATTGAATTTATTCTGGTCACTGTGTATCTGTTATGCAGGTGGACAACCTTCAGAGACGTGAGACTCACTAGAAATCCTGGTGGAATCTCTTCAATTGAAAAATCAGATATCTTGAGAGTCACCAGTTTTGGACATGGGAACTCGTCGGGGAGATTTTCAATATCATTGTCGGGGAGATTTTCAATATCATTGTTACGAACTGAGATCCTTTTGCAATCCGCATTGTGAATGGTTGGCAGCCCTTGACCTGCCTTGAATACACAATTCTCCTCCTCCTCGCCAATATGCCATCTTACGAACAGCATGGTCAACTCTTATCCTTTGTTCCACTGAAAACCTGATGATATATTCCTTCTCATACGCAGCATTCTGGAAGAAGCAACGATCCACAAGAAGGTTCACGTAGCTTTGCCCAATGGCCATGTCCATTAAATGGTTCCTCTGTTTGCTTCTCACAAGACCCTCTGCAACCCACATCTGCACTAATTCGCGCACTACAATTGTTTCATCTTCCTGATACATCGCACAATAGAGGAAGCAATTCTTGAGGTCGGAATTGGGCAATGCATCATAACACCATCTTAATAGTGGATAGAGTTGTGGTTCAATGCGGGGACGCAGAGTATCTGCAGAAGAAGAAGAACCTGAATTTTTCAAGGAAGATAAAGAAGTCTCCCACTCATCTACTCTGGTTTTCCCCCTCATTGCTGAGGCGACTAAGATTATGGCCGAACGAAAACCTTTACATTCGTCTGCAATACTGTTAGCACACTCCTTTATATCCATAGGAACAGGGTTGTCTTCAAAAGCAATTCTTCTGAACAACATCCATGCCTCATATTTAGAGAGCTGTTTTAGTGACCCTTGTGCTCTCATACGTGGAATCGGAACTCTGTTGATAATCTGGTAGGAAGTAGAAGTAACAAACATTGAAAATTCTTCATGAAGGCCTTGAAAGAAGTAATTGAAAAGTACCTTCCATTCGTTGACTTGTTTAGGGAGTGTCCCCGGGTTGTCCGTGAGACAATCGTGACGCGGCTGTTGTTGTGATGGATCGCAGCGATGGAGTATGCTATTCGCCTCTAAAAGGGAACCATGCAGCAGCTGCAACCAGATCTTGAGAGCCTCCGGGGCCGCTTTGTGTTGATCTTGAAAGACGGCGCTTACATCGAGCAGAAGATTGTAGACAGGCCTCAATTCAGTTTGCAGAATGTGATACTTTTCCTCCTCCTCCTCGATAACAGCCTTCACTAGTGGGATGATTGGAGCGATGACTGGAGCGATCACAGCTTCGGGAACTCTAACGAATACTGGAAAGTCACTTTGAAAGGATTGGAAGAGGTAATTAAAATGTACCCTCCAATTTTTTATTTGTGTCGATGCTCTCCCAGCGTTGTTGTTAAGACAATCGAGACACCGTTGACGTGAATTGGAGCGACGGAGTATGCTTTTGGCGTGTGTAAGGCAATTATGCAGCAGTTGCAGCCACACCTTCAGGCTCTCACGGGCCGCTTCAGACAGTTGATCTTGGAAGACGGTGGTAATATGATGCAGAAGATATTCCATAGGAATCAAATTAGTTTGCAGAATTTCACGGTTTTCCTCCTCCTGAATTACTTCTTTCGTCAGTCGCATGACTCGTTCAAGCCCTAAAACGATGTTTCTGGTGATACTATCCATAGCTTTCCCAACGTTCTTGTGGCCTCACAGAATTTAGAGCAGCAGAGAGGGATAAATGCAGGGATTGCGGGAGAGGGCCAAAAAGCAGTTATGATTGAGAGGCAGAGAGAGAGGGGAATGGAGTTAGGAAATGATCACTGAAATAGCATTCCTCATTTGCATTCTGCACCACAGATGGGTAAAGTTAATGCGAATTCTAACTTTAAAGTGAAAGTGAAACTGTATGCGAAGAATGTTCTGTGAATTCTAACTGAACGTGGAAGTATGTATGCGATTCATCCTTTGTGACCAAGCAAAGAATATTGCCGTGCAGGAGGGGCATTCTGCAATCACTCAAATAGAATTCCGCATTTGATTGCCGTGCAGGAGGGGGCATTTCCAACATTAAAGTGAAAGCATATGCGAATTCTTTTTAAAAGAGAAAATTGTTCTGCGAATTCTTAACTTTAACTTTAAATGAGAGTGCACGCGATTCGTCCATTTAGGAGTTGTCTATAATGCGACTTTTTGGAGATTCCGGTGACGGAATCCTGCGGAAGAAATGAGGTTAAATCTTGATTTTTAGCAGTTAAAATGGTTTTTTAACTACATATTTGGATTCAGCGCCCTGAAAAACCCCTGGGAGCCATTGATGTGCAGAAACTAGCTATCAAACTTGGGATTCCAATGAATTGCTGCCGGATTTTGACCGGAAAAATCCACCATAAAAGCTTTCAAAAAGTCGCGTTATAGACTACTGGGTCCATTTACATTGCCGGGCACGTGGGGCATTCAGCATCCTGCAGACATGCTAAAGTTTATGCGATTTCTTTTTTAAAAGAAAATCCTTCTGGTAATACGTGTGTGAGATAAAGCAATAATAACAAAGAGGAAATGCAATAAAGGAAAAACAGCGGTGATGTTGCTTTCGTTATGCGGAAATTTTCAATTTATCAAACTAATCAAATAAAAGAGTGGTGGTGTGGTCATTACCGTGGAATATAAATGTGGAACATTTTCATTTTTGTGAAAATTAAAGCTTTAGAGTTAATTTTACATTTGTAAGGATTTTTTTTTTCGCTGTGGTTCAGAGATATTTTGGGCAAGGGATGGTCGTTAAGTCCTTGTGAAAGTTAAAGTTTCAAAGTTAATTTTATATTTGTAAGGATTTTTTCTTTTTCGCTGTGGTTCAGAGATATTTTGGTCAAGGGGTGCTTGTTATGTCCACAGAAAAATCTACGTTGATCGACCCTGAAGGGAATCTAGCCCCGCGACCCACTAGCAAGGCCTAACCCCAAGGGCTTCGAGTAGAATGGACCCTGTGACCTCTCGAACGGCGAGGCATTGATTTTGACCAACTGAGCTAACCCTTGGGGCTATTTGTAAGGAATTTAAATTATTTATTGCATTTATTAATGTGGTTGATATAAGTTGATAGGCTTAAAAAAAACACATCAATAACCATATTTACCAAGCTAATAAGTATATATCTATCACCATCCACCATATTAATAACTGTTAAGTTTATTTTATTAAATGCTAACTTTTCCTCAATTTTAATAACTATATAAATAATATTAGCCATATTATTTACATGGTTGACCATGGTTTACCATGGTTGGTTTTCATATTGAGACAATCCTTGTCATAATGGGACATAGGACAATGGTCGACCATGTTTGACTATTATTGATTTCCACATAGACACAATCTTTGTCACAATGCAATGTTGGACCAGGGTTGACCAAGGTTGATTTTCATATTGGCAGAATCTTTGTCACCATGCGACATTGGACCATGGTTGACCATGATTAATTTCACACAGCACGACTAGCCATAGTTGACCATGGTTTGCCAAGATTGACCATGGTTGATGAAGATGACCTTCATTTACGATGGTTGATCGTGATTAATATTATAAACCGTATGAATAATATTTCATATTGAGACAATATTTGTGAGAATACGATGTTGTACCATGGTTGACCACGGTTGATTTTCATATTGAGACAATCTTGGTCACAATGCGACATTGCACCATGGTTGACCATGATTGGTTTTCATATTAAAAAAATATTTGTCACAATGTGACGTTGGAAAATGGTTGACTATGATTATAAACCAAGGGGATCTATATTAGACCCAAGGATAAATATTATAAACCCTATGAATAATATTATACCCTAGGAATAAGAACCCTTAGATTAATAAACCCAAGGGATTGACATTATAAATCCAAGGGAATAATAAACCAAAAGGATTAATACTAAAAACACAAGGGAATAATTTTAAACCCTAGGGATTATAAACCCAAGGGAATAATATTAAACTCAACAGATAACTATTATAGACACAAGTTATATAAACCCTAAGATAAATATTAATACGTGAAACCGAATGTATTATAAATGCATGGGAAAAATATTTAACCCAAGGGAACAATATTAAACACTATCGAATAATATGAACTGAACGTGTATAAACCATAACAAAAATATTATACACCATCTAATAAACACGTCATTTGATGCGTGGACATGGTTGATTTTCATTTTGATACAATCTTTTGCGCAAAGGGACAATGGATCATCGTCGACCATTAAGCCCTAACATTAATACTATAAACATAAACAATATTAATACATTAAAAACCATTAATATATTTTAAACCATCAATACATTAATATTAATACATCAATACGCTAATAATATAAACCTAACGGATATTAATATATTAAAACCTAGGGGACTATAAATCCAAGGGAAAAATATTAAACCCAAGACATAAATATTATAAACCCAAGGTATATAAACCCTAAGATAAATATTAAAAATGCTAAAATAAACATGGTTGCTCATGGTTTACCATGGTTGGTCTTCATACTGAGACAATCCTTGTCATAATGTGACCTAGGACGATGGTAGACCATGTTTGAACACTATTGATTTCCATATCGACACAATCTTTGTCACAATGTGACGTTGGAGCATGGTTGACCAAGGTTGATTTTCATATTGACATAATATTTGTCACCATGTGATGTTGGACCATGGTTGACAAAGTTTGATTTCACACAGCACGACTAGCCATAGTTGACCATGTTTGGCCAAGATTTACCATGGCAGACAAAGATTGACCTTCATCAAACATGGTTGACCATGATTAATTTATAAACCCTATGAATAATATTTCATGTTGAGACAATCTTTGTCAGAATACGACATTGGACCATGGTTGACCACAATTGATTTTTATATAGAGACAATCTTTGTCACAGTGCGACATTGCACCATGGTTGACCATGATTGTTTTTCATATGGAGACAATATTTGTCACAATACGATGTTAGACCATAGTTAATTTTCATATTGATAAAACCTTTGTCACAACATGACGTTGGACAATGGTTGACCATGATTATAAACTAAGGGGATTTATATTAGACCCAAGGATTAATATTATAATCCCTGTGAATAATATTATACCCTAGGAATAAGAACCCTTAGATTAATAAACCCAAAGGGATTTATAACGCGATGTTGGACCATGGTTTACCATAGTTGATTTATATTAGACCCAAGAATTAATATTACAAACCCTATGAATAATATTATACCCTAGGAATAAAACCGTTAGATTAATAAACCCAAGGGAATAATAAACCAAAATGATTAATACTAAAAACCCAAGGGATTATTAACTGAAGGGAATAATATTAAACCCAAGGGATTAATATTAAACCCAATGGATAAATATTATGAATCAAAGGTATATATACCCCAAGATAAACATTAATACATGAAACTGAATAGATTATAAATGCACGGGAAAAATATTTAACCTGAGGGAAAAATTTTAAACACTATTGAATAATATAAACTTAATGTATATAAACCCCCAAAAAAATATTATACACCATCCAATAAACATGTGAATCAATGTTTGGGCATGGTTGGTTTTAGTTTTGATATAATATTTTTCACAAAGGGATGATGGGTCCTCGTCAACCATTAAACCCTAACATTAATACTATAAACGTTAAGAATATTAATATGTTAAAAACCATTAACACATTAATATAATCAATTTGATCAATACATTAATATTAATACATTATAAACCATTAATAAATTTTAAACCATTAACACATCAATACGTTAATAGTAGAAACCTCAAGAATAATACTATATTAAAACCCAAGGGATTAAAAATCCAAGTGAATAATATTAAACCCAAGGGATAAATATTATAAAACCAAGGTATATAAAACCCAAGATAAATATTATAAACCCTAAAATAAACATGGTTAACCATGGTTGGTTTTCATATTGAGAAAATCCTTGTCATAATGTGACATAGGACGATGATCGATCATGTTTGACCATTACTGATTTCCATATCGACACAATATTTGTCACAATGCGCTGTTGGACCGTGGTTGACGAAGGTTGATTTTCATATTGACAGAATCTTTATCACCATGTGACGTTAGACTGTGGTTGACCATGATTGATTTCACACAGTACAGTTGGGCATAGTTGACCATAGTTGGCTAATATTGACCATGATGAAGAAGATTGACATTCATTGACCATGGTTGACCATGATTAATTGATGCAGGTAAATACATCTAACCATAAGGTCTGCAATAATAAATTACACACATCATAATACCAAAAATATACTAAAATTTACCTAATAGCAAAATACACATCTCTCAAAATAAAATAATTAATTAAAGAAAATATTTACAGAGAAATCATGGCCCAATAATTGGCCTCTCATTTCTCGCACTTCTACATACTTACATGCCTCATAGGCTCTCCTCAATTTATACAAATGGATATGAACCAAAATAGGTTTTAGAGCCTCAACAAACTCCCAAAATATATCTTTTTATCCCTAACATCTTTCATCTTATCTCTTATCTCTAGATAAGATATAACTAATCCATAATCTTCTCAAACCTTCAACAATACTCTTGAATCTTCTCCTATTTACAAGTATTATCAATCTCACTTAAAAACTATAGGAAACATACATTAATTAATTAAATCTTAGCTTTCTAAACTAACTCCCTAAGTAAACACTTAACCAAGGTTAGATGCACTTGCATCAGACTCACCAAGTAAAAGAAAATCATGGTCTCCTAACTATATGTCCTGATAACTGATTATACATCCTCCTGGATCCCACACTTTAGTTTGTCGATGATCATGTACTCCGTTATGTTGTCAATGTTCTATGGTTGTCTTTTCTTATCGTCCAGGCTTCCAAAATTTATGTTGGAATTCTCCCTTCTCCTTGTTGATGGATGCTAGTTATGCTATCATCAACAAGCTTCTGCAATCTTCTTTCCTTCCTAAAATATGTCTCTTTTGTGACACTTTCATAGTCAATATTTTAATCTCTTCAATTTTCATGTCCAACTTGTCTTCTTGCTAGTAAAAATCACCCATTATTTGTTGAAAATGACTCTTGTCCTCCATGAATTCACTAGGATACCACTCATGTTCTATAATTATCTACCTCTTCTCTTGGAAGTCATCCACTAATCCAAAATGGATTCAGTTTTGCCTCCGGATCAAAGTCTTCAAATGCAGGTGAAAGTGGGATCAAGTCAAAGTGCTCATTGATACGATTCCAACGATGCAAGCCGCGTGTAAATTTGAGTCCGGATGAAGAAATTTGAGCCAATCAAAGATTTCGGTCAACAGTAAATTCCTACGTCAGTAGCACACGTGGCAACCCGGGATTGAGTCACGGGTTCTGAATGATGTCAACAGAGAAGGTAACGAAGCAACAAAGCACAGTCGTTGGATCATCCAATCAGAGACGATCGACACATATCGTGTCAAAAGATGCAAGCAGGTTAACCTGCTAAACAGATACAATGTGGTTATTAAAAAGAAGTTTAACTTCTTTGAGTTCCGCCAGGAAAGCGGTAAATGGTTTCTCGCGCGCCCTAAAGGTGGGAAGCGATATTTTAAAATTTTACGCAATTCCACTCAGCGGTCGACACGTAGCACACCAAAACAACTTTTCTCGTGTGCTTTCAGAGTCTTAATTGTCAGGCTAGTTGGAGCGCGAGATTGCGTGACAGTCACAGGATCGAGCAGGATGGATAGACGGTGGAGATCAGCCAAGCTAGTTAGCGAGCGGGTGATGCGACAACCGTTTATCAAGCGGGGGATGCAATAACTGTTGGATCATTTAGTATCGGGATCTCTGCCGGGAAAAGGCCGGATGCTCGTGGTCAACCCCACACCCTCCGGTCTTTTGGTTTATCCTTCAATCTTATGTTATAGCATTAACCCATGGTTACCACAATGTTGTAACTATACATGGTATATCAATACCATATCACCAGAAGGATTTGACTAACGGGGTTTTGGACCATTCCAGGGGGTCTGGAGGTCATAGTGACCAAATACAGTCGAGTTTATACTCATTTTGACTCAAAAACTCAAGTTGAACATAGTGGTGAGATCCATTTTCTTATTTGAGACTCTATTTTTGAGCTCATACCTGTAACAAAAATTTGAAGACAAAATATAGAGGTCAATAATGAAAGCGAAAGGACCAGGAGACGTAGCCAGGAAGTCTGGTGAACTCCTTTATTAAATTTGGTTTTGTTGTTGTGTTTGAATGTGTTTTCAAGTTGTTTATGTGTTTATGTTATTCACAATATTTTCGATCCGTTGCACTATGTAACATAAGAAAATTCACACATAGTCTATACTACCATTTTCATTAACGAATCAAGTGGTATCAGAGCTTAAGGTTTTTAAGGTTGACAAGTTTGTGTGGAGATTTGAATGCTTACTAGGTTGAGGCTCGGATGAGGTGAAAGTGAACTTGTTGAGGCGAATCCAGAGATTGGAAGGGTATTTTCACAAAGAAGGATGATAGATGAACATCCACTTGGATCAGAATCCCAATTCTTGGATAGTTTCATGACGATACATGAAATGGTGGAAGGATGTATAATGAGTTTAAAAAGGGTAAAGGTGAAGGCACTTCATCACCCAAACCAGACAAAGGAGTAGAGGAACCTTTTATTTTTGTTCCTCCAGATAAAGAAGATAAAGGAAAAGGAGAAATGCTTCCTCCACCATCTCCTCCATCATCGTTGTCATCATCGTCTTCTTCTCATAAAACTAGTTCTTCTAAAAAGAAAAAGAAGAAATCCTCTTTGATCAAATTAGATGTAAAATTTTATTTGCCAATTTATGATGGAGAACTTAACGCTGAAAAGCTTGATAAATGGATAAGACAAATTGATGTATATTGCAGGGTGAAAAAATTTGTTTCAGAAAGGAAGGAGATCCAGCTTGCTAACCTTCGACTTGGAGGAATCGAACTTGTATGGTGGGAAGGCAAGACACAAGCAGATTTCCAAATTCATGGTCAAATCATTTCAACTTGGAATGAATTTGTTTCTGCCATTAAAATGAAATTTTATCATTTGGTTTATATGCAACAAGCAATGATGAGTTGGAAAACACTACGTCAATTAAAAGGTCAAAGTGTTCAAAGTTATACTCGGGAATTCCATAAGAAAGCTTTAACATTAGACATACCATTGGACTCACCAGAGACATTGTTGAAATACATAGGTGGTATTCATAGTTATTTGAGGCATACCATACTTATGTTTAATCCAACTAGCCTAGATGATGTATCAGTTCAAGCAACTCATCTAGAAGCTAGAGGTAAAAATGTAACCCCAGATGTTGGGAAATCATCCAAACCTATTGAAAGAAAGAATAAAGGCAAGAAGAAACTAAAATGGAAGGAGAAGAAAACAAACATTGTGAATAAGGATAAACTTTCATGCACTCATTGTAAGAAGGAAGGACACGATGAGGCACGTTGCTGGTCTTTGCATCCAGAATTGAAGCCTAAGAAGTTTGGGAATAAAGAGCGAAAGAATGTTGCTAATATTCAAAAGGACTTGGGATTAGATTCAGGTGACGAGACAATGGTTATAGCTACAGGTATAAAAGGTAAATATTCTAAAGCATATACAAGTACTTCTTAACATTCTATTGATAATGATAATGATGAGAGGAAAAGGAATGAGCTATTTCATATTAGAGTCATTTCCAAGCATACTAAAATTGATACTTTATTTTATAGTGGGTCACAAGTTAATTTAATTTCTGAAGCAATTGTAAAGAAGTTGCGTCTAGAAGCAAAACCTCATAAAAAACAGTATCCATTAGGTTGGGTGTGTGATAAAATTAAGCTACAAGTTACAAAACAATGTAAACTTCATTTTGCTATTGGGTCAAAGTTTGTAGATGAGGTTGAGTTAGACATAGTCCCATTGGACATATGTGGAATTGCATTAGGAAGTCCATACTTGTACGATAGAAATGCTATCTTCTATCAAACTGAAAATAAGTATCAACTCACTAACGATGGAACTGAATATATTTTAAGAGCTCCTAAACTCAAAGATAATTTCTCTCTCATAAATTGAGGGCAGATGAAGAGAATTGCAAATTCCAGTAAAGAATTTTTACTTATGATTGTAAAAGCAAAGGATATTGATAAATACGATGCATTCCAAGGCTATAATCCTAAACAAAAAGCAGATTTAGTTAAAGTTGTTTCCGATTATGATATTATGTTTCAAGAGCCTAAAGGGCTTCCACCCAAGCGAGAGATAGAACAGGAGATTTATTTGTAGCAATATGCTCCACTACCTAACATTGGAATGTACAGGAATGCGAAGATAAAGAAGCAGGTAGATGAGTTGCTCGATCAAGGGTTTATTCGACCAAGCACATCACCATGCAGATCACCTATTGTGTTAGTGCGAAAGAAAGATGGTTCGTGGAGAATGTGCATTGATTTTAGAGCATTAAATAAAATCACAATAAAGAATTATTATCCTCTTCCTCATATTGATGATTTATTAGATCAGTTAAAAGATGTAGTTTACTTCTCTAAATTGGACTTGCGAAGCGGCTATCATCATATCAGAGTTGCAGAACAGGATGTATGGAAGACTGCTTTCAAAACGAAGCAAGGAATCTATGAATGGATGGTTATGCCTTTTGGCTTAACTAATGCTCCAACTACATTCATGCGAATCATGAATGATGTATTTAGACCATTCATTGATGATTTTTTAATAGTCTATTTAGATGATATTCTTGTTTTTAGTATAACATGGGATGAACATGTAAAGCATGTAAAGCAGATTTTAGATGTTTTGAAAAGATAAAATCTCTATGTAAAACTGTCAAAATGTTAATTTGGTAGAATATCTTTGAATTATTTGGGTTATATTGTAGGGGGTGGTGAATTGAAGATAGATCCCTCTAAGGTCGAAGTTATTGTAAATTGGCCTAAGCCCAATACTGCTACAGAAGTTAGAAGTTTTTTAAGGGCAGCGCAATATTGGAGAAAGTTTATTGCTAACTTTTCTTTGATTGCATCCCCTTTACATGCTTTGACAAGTGTGAAACAAGTGTTTCAGTGGGGAGGCAAACAGGAGAAGGCCTTCGACACATTGAAAGAAAGGATCAGTGTAGTGCCAGTACTAGCACTACCAAATCTTCAGCATCCATTTGAGATCGAGACAGATGCAAGTGAATATGCCATGGGAGCAGTGTTGATGCGGCACATGAAGCCTATATGCTTTCATTATGATACATTCACATCAGCAGTGGTTAACTATACTACATATGATAAAGAATTGTATGCATTAGTTTAGAGTGTTAAAAAGTGGAAATATTACATAATGGGTAAAGAAATAATCATACATATAGATCATCAACCACTACAATACTTACACTTACAAACTAAATTGTAATAGTCACGACATTACAGGTGGATGGGTTTTCTACGGAAATTTCATCTTGTTATCAGATATAAGAAAGGCATTCATAATAAGGTTGCAGACATGTTATCAATACCAACCATAAATGCATCCATAATACTTAAGCATAATTTGGTAATTCATGAAAGTTACATTGAACAATATGCTCAAGACATAGATTTTAAAGATGTATATGCAACTTTAAGTCATGGCAAGCAGGTAGAAGAATTGGATTATTTCATGAAGGACAAACTCTTATATCATTTGGGAAAGTTATGCATTGCACAAACTGAAAGAGTTAATATAATTTGAGAATCACATACTTCTCTCATATCAGGTCATTTTGGTGTAAGTAAAACAGTTGCACAATTACAAAGATTCTGCTATTGGCCATGAATGAATGAGACAATTTCTAGGTATATTAAAGGATGTACTATGTGTTCTACAATCAAGCCAAGTAATAGAAACTTAACCATGTATACTCCACTTCCAATTCCTTCTCGTCCTTGGGAAAGTATTTCCATGGATTTTGTTGGGGGATTGCCAAAGTCTAGAAAGAGTCATGATTATTTGTATGTAGTTGTGGATAGGTTCAGTAAGATGTGTATTTTGATACCATGTAATAAATAGGTCACAACTAAACAAACATCAAAATTGTTCTTTCAAAATGTATGGGTTCATTTTGGGTTACCCACTTCTATTATATCCGATCGAGATTCTCGATTTGTCGGGAAATTTTGGTCAAGTCTATGGGAGTTAATGAACACAATGTTAAAGAAGAGAACGGAATCTCATCCACAAACAGATGGTCAGATAGAAGTGGTCAACAGGATAGTGATACAATTGCTTCGAGGATATTTCAGCAAGCATCCCAAACTTTGGGACGAGCATTTGGGTTATGTGCAGCATGCCTACAACCATGCAAAACATTGTTCTACTCAGAGATCTCCTTTTGAGACTTGTTTTGGTTTTATACCAAAGTCTCCCTTGGATTTTTTCTTTGGTAAAGACATAGCAGTTTATGGACAGAATGATGTGGACAAAGCAACCAAGTTTATTGAACAGATCCAGGAAATTCACCAGGTAGTACAGGAACAACTGGAAAGAAGCCAAGCAAAGTATAAGGTGCGACATGACAAGCATCAAGTTGAGCATAGTTTTCAAGTTGGTGATCAAGTTTGGTTGTACATCAGCAAAGAAAGACTACAAGGGGAAGGTAAAAAGTTGAAACCAATTAGATATGGTCCTTTCAAAATACTGGAAAAAATTAGTGAAAATGCTTTCTGCCTAGATCTACCAACTTATATGCAGATCTATTCTGTCGTAAATGTTGAGAACTTGCGGTTGTATGAACCTTCATTAATTGAAGATCCTGAAGATCAAGGTTAGCTACCTTTCGTTGAAGATCTTTTTCCCGAGTATCTCAATGAGCTACAGGAGGACATAGTTCTTGACAGGAGGATAAGAACTTCACGACGGGGAAATGTTGAGTATCTTCGAATTGAACTCAAAGGTACAAATCCAAGTAAAGCACAATGGATAAAGATTAAAAAAGTGAGGGAACTTTATCCTCACTCACTCGATAGCTAAAGCCAACTTTTAGTGGACCAAAAGCTTTTAGTGGGGTGGAGTGATCCAAAATGGATTCAGTCCTGCCTCCAGATTAAAGTCTTCAAATGCAGGTGAAAGCTAGATCATGTTAAAGTTCTCGTCGATACAATTCCAATGGTGCAAACTGCATGTAAATCCAAGTCCGGATGAAGAAATTAGAGCCAATCAAAGATTTTGGTCAACAGTCAATGCCTACATCAGCAGGACACATGGCAACCTAGGATTGAGTCACGGGTTTTGAATGTTGTCAGTAGGAAAGGTGACAAAGCAGCAAAGCATAGTCGTTGGATCATCCGATTAGAGGAGATCGACACATATCGCGTCAAAACATGCAAGCAGATTAACTTGCTAAACAGATGTGATGTGGTTATTAGAAAGAAGTTTAACTTCCTTGAGTTCCGGTAGGAAAGCCGTAAATGGTTTCTTGCATACCCTAAATGTGGGAAGCGGTATTTTAAAATTTTACGCAATCCCACTCAATGGTCGACACGTAGCACACTAAAAAAACTTTTCTCACATGATTTCGGAGTCTTGACCGTCGGGCTAGTTGGAGCACAAGATCGTGCGACAGCCGTAGGATCGAGTAGGATGGATAGACGGTGGAGATCAACCAAGCTAGTTGGCGAGCAGGTGGCGTGACAACCATTTATCATGCAGGGGGCGCAATAACCGTTGGATTGTTTGGTATCAGGATCTTTGCCGGGAAAAGGCCTAACGGTTGGGGTCAACCCCATCCCTGCCGGTCCTTTGGTTTATCCTTCGATCTTATGTTATTGCATTAACCCACGTTTACCATAGTTTTGTAACTATACATGGTATATCAATACCATATCACCAAAAGGAGTTGACTAATGGGGTTTTGGACCATTCGAGGGGGTCTGGAGGTCATAGTGACCAAATACAGTCGATTTTATACTTGTTTTGACTTGAAAACTCGAGCTAAACATAGTGGTGAGATCCATTTTCTTATTTGAGACTTTGCTTTTTGAGCTCATACCTGTAACAACAATTTGAAGACAAAATATAGAGGTCGGCACGGAAAGAGAAAGGACCGAGAGACGTAGCCAAGGAGTTTGGTGAACTCGTTTATTAAATTTGGTTGTGTTGATGTGTTTGAATGTGTTTTCAAGTTGTTTATGTGTTTATTTTATTCACAATATTTTCGATCCGTTGCACTACGTAACATAAGCAAATTCACACATAATCTATAATACCTTTTTCATTAATGGATCATCCACATTACTACCACTTTGCTACTGCATTTTCTTCATTGAAACCTCATCCTCATCCTCTATGAAATTGTTATAGCCCATCATCATTTCATTTGCTTTCTTTGGATTGTCCAACCAATCCTCTAAAAAATCTATTTCTACAACAAGAAACTCCATATTTATGCCTTTGTAGTCTTGCATAGGTTCCTCCAATGGTTCTTGAGCTTCCTTAATTTCCATCTTACTCTTGGTTTCTTGTGATTCTCCACTACCTGCAAACACAAAATAAGTATTAGTTTCAAAATCATGAGACTTGGAGGTCTTTGTTATCGCTTCCTACATCCCTTCCTTATGTAGCATACAATCCTTTAAGCTCTCCACTGACTCTTCCTCATCTTCTTCAATTTTCTTATTGGTGTCCATATCCATACATCCATCATCTTTGTCACCAAGCAATGATCCTTGCTCTGGTTCACAAATATATATATATATATATAATATATAAATAATTATATATATATATATTCATCTGGAGTTTCTTGGCTTCTAAAAATTTTAGTTTGTGCTTCAATATTCTTTCCATCAATTGTTTAATTGGCCATTTAACTGTTCACTTTATTACCCATTAGTGTCTCTGTCTTTATAATAGATCTAGAAAAACATCAAGCCATACCTTCAATTCAACAATCTCTTTCTTGTCATCACCAATGCCAATTGCTATGGCATCATCTTGGCCTTTCTCTGGAATCTGCATATTCATATTTTTCTCCTTTCGTGAACTTCACCTTGTTCACTTTACCAAGTTATCTCCTCTGAACTTGGCCAATGGTTCATTTCACTTAAAACTTCTTTCTCCTTTTTGTAGCAAACAAAGACTATAGTAACTCTTCAAATTGTCCTTACAACACTTTGGCGAAACTTTTTGGGTGTCGGGCTCCGCCAATCATGCACCCATTGCAATAAAAGACTCAAAATTTTTGACTTGACTCTAAATTTCCTTTCGACCCCATACTTTTAATTTGAAGTCAACTTTTTAATGAACCTCGTGTGTAATAACTCAATAATTAATAGTGGAATTTAGACTCTATCTTGACTTAACTCAAGCTTTATATATTGACTTCACAATTACAACTCTTTTCATGACTCAATAATCTTATTTCAATGATCCGTGTGGTATCACCATTTACAAAAATGTTTTAAACAATGAACATAGCTCCTTCAAAAAGTCTTATATAAATCCCTCGTGGCTCTTAACTTATATCTCCACCTAAAGGTACAAAACTCTTTCCTTTATAATCCACTTATATGCAATATGGAATTGTATTTTTGAATATAAAACATCACCATATATAAAAATAATGCACTTATTCTCTTGTCCACTTATTTTCTCTCATGAGAATTTTATTAAACCTTCACATATATTCATGTAATGTACCAACGTACCAAAGTAAAAATTAATTCACCTTCACTTGAATGTTGTCTATGTTTTTCAAAGCTCTCACATTGCAGACACAACCAAAGAGTGAAATCAATGCACGAAACGCTCCAATACGCAATAGTTCCACCATTATATACAACGTTCAGCGACCAATGTTCAACTCATTCCTTTACGGAATCAAGTGTAACACAATAACTCAGACGAGTTAAGCTCTCTTCCACTCGTGACACTTACACCAGTCGACTCTTCTCAGTAGCATGTAACTTACAACGAAGTATCCAATAGATTCAGATTTTCAACAACGCAACTCAGGTAGCACTTGTCAATGGCATGAGCAGGTCGTGCAGACCACTTCTCCAAATTAATGATACACACAACCCTATATACAGATCGTTTCTTTCGCTTTTATATTCAGAATGCCACGACTTCATCGCTCTAGATAATTACTTTTTTTTCTTTCGCTCCTTCTCACATAGAGAATTCCATGCTTAATTGACTGGTTCTCTTCCTCTACGTATGTTGTACAGGCTTCCTGTTACCATAGTTTCACAGATCTCCATGCTGCTAATGTTCAACTCCATGTTATTAATAAGCACACAGTAGCAAGTACTCTCTTCACAGTTCGGTCCACGCAAAAAATATCATCACGGCTTGTTTCTCACACGAAGAAAACGTGCTCACGGTTACGAAGAAAACCACCTTCCACGCTTACAAATCGTTGCTCCAACACTCTGGGGCATGATCTCCATGTAGGTACAATAAATAGTATGAGTGCCCAATCAACACAGGGAATTTGACCGGGTTCTTTGACTGATGTATATGCCCAGAAAATGCATCAATAGAGCAAACTTGATCTTTATGAAGTCAACTCGGTCTTTGACACCAGGTATTTCTTCGTACACTATCTCAGTCAATAAGGAGATCTTTGGCCTTTTTAGTGACTGATACGAGTTTTCTAGATTTGTGATTCAGTCAACATAATGATGAATACTCAGTGCTCACAATACCCATTCGACTAGAAACCTAAGAGATAAATTGGCCCTCAAAGATACTGGAAAATATTTATCAATTAAGAGACATAAAGAGGGCTCTGATACCAAAATTTGATGCAAGTAAATACATCTAACCATAAGTTTTGCAATAATAAATTACACACATCATAATATCAAAAATATACTGAAATTTACCCAATACAAAAAATACACATAAATTCTCAAAATAAAATAATTAATTAAAGAAAATATTTATAGAGAAATCATCGCTCAATGATTGGCCTCTCATTTCTCACACTTCTCACACACTTTTACATACTTACATGCCTCATAGGCTCTCCTCAATTTATACAAATGGATCGGAACCAAAACAAGTTCTAGAGCCTCGACAAACTCCTAAAATATCTCTCTAGATCCCTAACATCTCTCATCTTATCTCTTATCCCTATATAAGAGCTAACTAATCCACAATCTTCTCAAACCTTCCACAATACTCTTGAATATTCTCCTATTTACAAGAATTATCATTCTCTCTTAAGAATTATAGGAAAAATACATTAATTAATTAAATCTTAGCTTTCTAAACTAGCTCCCCAAATAAACACTTAACCTAGGTTAGATGCACCTACATCATTAATATTATAAACCTTATGAATAATATTTCGTATTGAGATAGCCCCAAGGGTTAGCTCAACTGGTCGAATCCCTATTGTTAAGTACCTCACTAATCGGGAGGTCATAGGGTCAATTCTCCTCGATACCCTTGGGGTTAAGCCCTGCTAGTCTGGTCAACAAACTTTTAAAATATTCCCTTCGGGGTTGATCTACCCATATTTTCCGTGGATGTAGCGGCCACCCCGTGAACCACTCGTAAAAAAAAAAAAAAAAAAAAAAAAAAAAAAAATCACATTTAGACAATCTTTATTAGAATGCAATGTTGGATCATGGTTGACCACGATTTATTTTCATATTGAGACAATATTTTTCACAGTGTGACATTACACCATAGTTGACGATGATTGATATTTATGTGGAGACAATCTTTAACATAATGCAATGTTGGACCATGGTTGCTTTTCATATTGAGAAAATATTTGTCATAATCTGACATTGGACAATTGTTGACCATGATTATAAACCAAGAGGATTTATATTATACCCAAATATTAATATTATAAACCTTATGAATAATATTATACACTAGGAATAAGAAACCTTAGATTAATAAACCCAAGGGAATAATAACCCAAAAGGATTAATACTAAAAACCCAAGGGAATAATATTAAACCCAACAGATAAATATTATAATCTCAAGGTATATAAACCCCAAGATAAATATTAATACAATGTATTATAAATGTACACGAAAAATATTTAACCTAAGGGAACAATATTAAATGGAGTTGTCTATAATGCGACTTTTTGGAGATTCCAGTGACGGAATCCGGGCGAAGAAATGAGGTTAAATCTTGATTTTTAGCAGTTAAAATGGATTTTTAACTGCATATTTGGATTCAGCGCCCTGGAAAACCCCTGGGAGCCATTGATTGTGCAGAAACTAGCTATCAAACTTGGGATTCCAATGAATTGCTGCCGGATTTTGACCGGAAAAATCCGCCGGAAAAACTTTCAAAAAGTCGCGTTATAGACTACTGCATATTAAATGCTATTAAATAATATAAACTAAACGTATATAAACCCCAACAAAAATATTATACACCATCTAATAAACACGTTAGTCGATGTCTCAGCATGGTCTATTTTCATTTTGATACAATCTTTTGCACAAAGGGACAACAGATCATCGTCAACCATTAAGCCCTAACATTAATACTATAAACGTAAAGAATAATAATACATTAAAAACCATTAACACATTAATATAATTCATTATTATCAATACATTAATATTAATACATTATAAAATATTAATAAATTTCAAATGATTAATACATTAATATTAATACATCAATACATTAATAGGATAAACCTCAAGAATATGAATATATTAAAACCCAAGGGATTATAAACCGAAAGGAATAATATTAAACCCAAGGGATAAATATTATAAATCCAAGGTATTAAAATCCCAATATAAATATTATGAAACCCTAAAATAAACATGGTTGACCATGGTTAGTTTTCATATTGAGACAATCCTTTTCATAATGTGACATAGAATGATGGTCGACCATGTTTGACCATTACTGATTGTCATATCATCACAATCTTTGTCACAATGCGACGTGGGACAATGGTTGACTAAGGTTGATTTTCATATTGAAAAAATCTTTGTCACCATGTGGAATTGGACAATGATTGACCGTGATTGATTTCACACAACATGACTTGCCAAGGTTGACCATGGTTAGCCAAGATTGACCATGGATGATGAATATTGACTTTCATTTACCATGGTTGACCATGATTGACCATGGTTTAGCATGATTGATATTTAAAGCAAAGGGAATAATAAACACAAGGCAATAATACTAAAAACCAAAGGGATTGTAAACCTTAGGGAATACCATTTAAATGAAGGCAACAATATAAAATGAAGGTATATAAACCCCAAGATAAATATTATAAACATGTTTGGCCATTCTTGACCATGGTCGATTTCCATATTGAGACATTTTTTGACACAATGTGACGTTGGACCATGTTTGACCATGGTTCAACCCTTATATCAATAAACCCACGAGATTGATTTTATAAAACCAAGGAAACAACAAACCCAAGACATAAATACTAAAAGCCCAAGGGATTATCAACCCTAGGCAATAACATTGAACCTAAGGAATTAATATCATAAACCCAAGGTTTATAAACCTTAAAATAAATATTGTAAACCATAAAATAAACATTGTTGACCTTAGTTGATTTTGATATTGAGACAATCCCTATCACAGTGCAACATTGGACCATGGTTGATCCTGCTTGACCATGATTGATTTTCACATGGAGAAAATGTTTGTCATAATGCAATGTTGGACCATGGTTGATTTTCATATTTTGAAAATCTTTGTCACAATGCAACGTTTGACCATGGTTGACCATATTCGATCATTCTAACCATAGAGATATTGATGGATGACCATGGTTGCTCATGGTGACCATTATATGTTTTTAATATTATTTACATAAATATTGTTATTAACGATATGCATAATGATATAATATTTTTAGTATTGAATAGTTAATTTGATCTTTATTTTTATTTTGTTATTTTTTTTTTTTAGTTTTATTGTTTAGAATAATTAAGTTTGACCTTATTATTACTGAACTTTGTTTAAATAATAATAATATAATAATAATAATATATAATAATTTAATTCTTTATTTACATTTAATTTCCATCTATTACTTTATTTTAATTAAAAAATTTGTTTATTAATTTGGTAATTCTTTAGTCAAAATTAGTTATACTTTAACGGCTAGAAAGCATCTCTCTTTCCATCTATTACTTTATTTTTGGTAAAAAATTTGTTTATTAATTAGTGATAATTCTTTAGTCAAAACTAATTGTTATATTCTAACGACTAGAAAACATCTCTCTTCATCTTTAAAATCTAATAACATGATCTAGTTATTCATCTTGTCGTGAAGATGAACTACACTAAAAAGTTTGAAATGCGTTGATTTATAATTTTTTATGTGATTTTTACTAAAAAAATCTTTCAACATCATAATATAGATCACATAAACCTAAATTCAGATAAAAATGATATTACCATTCTTAACAATTTTAATATCGATATTAATAATAACATTATTATATCAAATTACAAATTATATTATATTTCTAATAACACAAACCTATAAATATATATATTATATTATATATATATATATATATATATATTTATATATATCATTATTACCTATAAATATGATCCTTATTATGTTATAAATTAATATAAATAAAGTAATTAATATTAATATTAGCATTAATATTATTATTAATGGTTACGTTATATGTCTTTATTAATATGGTTAGTGTATTATCGTACAGTTATTATTAATTATTATACATTAATATTATTTGATTTTTATTGTATAATTAATATATGATTATTTATTAATTACTCTAATTAATATAATTTTTTATTATATTATATTGTTAAATTAATTAATTAATTATCAAATCAAATATAATTATAATTTTATTAATAGTATGTTATCATTAATATTATTATAATTAATTCATTCGGCCGCGTCCCGAATTATTATTATATTAGAATATAATAATAGATAATTGTCATTGATATTAATATTAATGTCTATGTTATTATTAATGTTGGTCATGGTTGATGAGGCTCATAAATATATATTAATTATATTAGTAAACCTCAGTTGATCTTGGTTGACCATTATGGTTAACCATGGTTGACTATGGTTTATATAGGTTGTTCATGATTGACCATTCTAACTATGTTCAACTATTCAACCATATTAATCATAATTGCTCTTGGTTGACCATATTCAATCATTCCAACATAAAGATCTTGATGATCATGGTTGTTAATGAATAGCCATTATATAATTTTAATATTATTTACACGAATATTATTATTAATGATATGTATATTCTAACTTTGTGACCGGAGAACCCACAGTAAAAACCATTTTGCTGTCAACGTTTCGAACCCCAACAGGGATCCATCATCAGGACTCTTATTGAATGCTGATAGAAGAAGAGCTCAGTTACAAGATATAAATAGTTATGAGGTAAGGTGCTAGATTAGGGAGAGGAAGGTCGACTGCTTAGTTTAAAGGGTGGCTGAGAAATAAATAAAATTCAATTTTCAATTTTTATTTTAATTATATTCATATAATGTTTATTTTTGATGATAAATTATTATTAATAATAAATAATAAGGATGAGATATATATAATAAATTATAAACAATCATAATTTAATATATAATTTAATTTAATTAATTTATAATAAGAGCTTTCAACATAATTTATTATAATTATTTCATAAAAAAAAAAATTATATAATAATTTATTAATTTATTGATAACATTTTCAAATAAATTATTAATTAAATTGAAATTGAGGTTATATTTTCTGAATATATATTTTAGGATAATAGTATTAATACAATAATAATAATAAGAATTTTAATTGTTAAAGATTTTTATTATTGTTTAAAGTTATATATAATTTTTAATAATAGATAAATGATATGTTATGTTATAATAAATATTGAAATTATTATAATAGAGATCAGTTTTTTAGTGTTAATGAGATAATGTGCTTATTTATTTGAATTACATGATGATGCGAAAATTTTTAATTTGGAAATAAATAGGAAAAAAATTTTAGGGTTACTAGGACCTATTTTAAACTTTTATGCATTAATGGTTCATAATAATCAATTTTAGTCATTAAATTAATTTTAATAATGTTACTAAGTAATAATTATAAAAGACAATTAAAGAGAAAAACAAGACAATTAACTAAATTTGTTAATGGGTTAATAAAGGTTAATTATAATATGGATAATAGCATTAATAGTAATAATTAATAATTAATACTAATAGAATATATTATAACTTATATTTACTACTTCATTATTATTAATAATTCATAGGTTAAAATTATTATATGTTAATTATTAATGACTAGAGACTAATTCTAGGAGATAAAACCAACTGGAGGGCAAACCTGGGAGGCATTAGAGGTTATTGATTCCTCTGATTTCTCTGATTAAGGGCAACCAGCTCGTGCTGATCTCGATCCCATTGTCCCTGTCGAGGTTATGGGGATGCTTCAAAATCTCAACAGCTTCTCTAATCTTCCGCTTCTGATGATGTTCTTCTCTGGCGATAATTAAGGCATTTTCCACACACAGATGGTGCTTAGTTTTAGAGGAATGCTCTGCGAGGGCCGAAGTACGAGACCTCTCATTCCTAATATCTGATGCATGTTCCTTCAGTCCTTTTTGTAAGGAGCGTCCTGTTTCACCAATGTAACTAATCCCACATGAACAATCTATTTTATAAACTGCTTTAAGTTGGTGTCTATCAATATTATCCTTGACAGACCTCATACTTTGTCTAATCGTTCCAGGGGCCGAGAACTGGGTGATTATGTCTTTATTTCTTAGGATTCTTGCAATCTTGTCTGTAATCCCTTGAATCTAAGGTAGAAACACCCTACTGAACTGAGGTTGGTCCTGAGCTTTAGGATTGTGAGATAACACCCTTCTTTTGGCCCTCTCTATAGCCATTCTGATTTCTTTTTCTCATCTACGAATCGTTTCCACCATGTTGGCTTCAGAGGGTATGATTCAAGGGCCTTATTTTCAAAATATTCCATGTAAAGGTCAGCCACAATTGGTGACATGGGAGATCCCATTGCAACTCCGGATGTTTTCTCATAATATTCACCTTGAAAGGTGAAAACAGTTGATTGTTTGCAGTCTGGGGATCAGTAAGATCTTTTATGACCTGAATGGCTTCGTCAAGGGGATTCTTGGTGAATAGGGATACTACGTCAAAGCTTACTAGAATGTAATCCTCGTTCATTCTCTCATTCCTAATAAGGTTCACGAAGTCATGGGAGTCTTTAATGAAAGAATCAGTGTTTCCGACAAGAGGCCTTGAAAGGTGAAAACAAGTGAGAACACTCAGAAGTGCTCTAACCCTTCAACCTCGCAACTTCATCTTTACTTTTCCACGACCAACGATTCTAGCCATCATATCATCCCCAAAGAAGAAATCACCACCATCATATTTCTCATACTCACAGAACCACTCTCTATGGGGAGTGAAGTGAAAGGATGCACCTGAGTTAACCAACCATGCCTTATGATCTACATGTGTACTTGAAGAAGCCAATTACACATCCCCACCTTCATCTGAGGTGGTTTTTGCCTTTATAGAAGGAGCATCATCAGATCCCTTTCGTTTATCAGGAGCTTTAGATTTACAGTCCCTTTTGTAGTGCCTTTCCTTTCCGCATTTCTAGCACACCACCTTTACAAGTTTTCCTAGAGATTTAGATCTACCTCTAGATTTAGATCTCCCACTTGATGACTTATTTTTGTTTCTATTCTAGGACTATCCTCATACAAACAAGGCATCACTAGTCTAGCTCTCCATATTTTTTCGTCTCATCACCTTCGTCAACAAGTATGAGACTATTTCATCAAACTGCAAGGCAGTTGCATTGCTACCTATTGCAATAACCAAACTATCCCACAAATCTGGTAGAGAACACAACAAACTAATGCACTTGTCTTCATCTGAAATTTTAGTATCAACAGATAATAACTAACTTACCATAGTATTAAGTGCATTCAAATGTTCTGTCACTGAGTCTTCATCTTTCATCCTTAGGTTATACAGCTTTTTCCATAGGAACAGTTTATTCACTAGAGACTTAGATTGGTACAAAGTCCCTAACTTGTCCCACAAAGCCTTTGCCATAGCTTCCCCTAATACATTTAGCAATATTGAATCCAAGACACACAATCATATTGTGCTCTTTGCCTTCCGATCCAACTTCTTCCATTCTTCATCAGACACTCCCATTAGTTTAGTACTCAGATTTACTACGATCTGCTAATCTTTATCCACCAACAAATCCTTCATCTTGAGTTTCCATAACTCAAAACTCCAACCATTAAATTTCTTGATCTCTATCTTTCCACTGCTCACCATATTCTTTCACCACTAGAATCGATCCCACAAATCTCCCACTAAACAGGGTTTACCATAGGCCCGAGCGAAACCCCTCAACAACAAAGGTGTCCCCTTGAAACCAGAACAACTCCGATACTAGATGTATGTGAAGATAGCATTTCTTCACGCGGATCTGGAAGAGTAGTTCTACATGAAGCAACATGAAGGCTTTATGGTGAAGGGTAAGAAAGAACTGGTATGCAAGTTAAAGAAGTCTCTATATGAGTTAAAACAGTGACCAAGGATGTGGTATCAGAAATTTGATACATTTATATGGGGACTTCGCTTCACCAGAAGTAAAGTAGATCACTGTGTGTATTTTAATGTAATTGTTGACCGTGTTATTTATCTAGTCTTGTATGTGGATGATATGTTGTTGGATGGAAATGACAAAGAAATTATCCAAGATTTGAAAACCCATTTGTCCTCCAAATTTGACATGAAAGATCTTGGTGCTGTAAACTATATTTTGGGCGTGGAAATTAAAAGAGATCGGACAAAGAGGAAGCTCTAGTTAAACCAGAGGAAGTATGTTGAGACAATATTATAGAGGTTTAATATGTAGGATAGTAAATTGGTGAAGGTTCCTATTCCTGTAGGTGTAAAGTTATCTACTGAACAGTGTCCCAAGACACAAGAAGAGGAAGAGGACATGTCCCATGTTCCATATGGAAGTGTAGCCGGTAACTTGATGTATGCGATGGTTTGTACTAGACCATACATTACACATGAAGTGGGAGTGTTGAGCAGGTTTATGTCAAAACCAAGGAAGGAGCATTGGACAACAGTGAAGCAGGTTTTCAGGTATTTGTGTGGCACTAGTGAGTATGGTTTGTGCTACCAAGGAATACCAGGATTGGATAGAGTGTTGGATATTTGTGGCTTTGTTGATGCAAATTGGGCTGGAGATCTGGATCAAAGAATATCTACAAGTGGGTATGTGTTTAACCTATTTGGAGGTGCAGTCAGTTGGATGAGTAAGAAACAATTTGTAGTGGCACTACCAACTACAGAGGTGGAATACATGGCAGCCACTCATGCAAGCAAGGAAGCAATTTGGTTGCAGAGTTTGTGTTCAAGTATGGGGTGAGTATAGGGGAGCTATAAGGATAGACTGTGACAGCCAAAGTGAAATTTTCTTGGCAAAGAACCCTGCATATCATTCAAAGACAAAGCACAATGATATTCAATATCACTTTGTGAGGGATATGATAGAAGAGAAAAAGGTGTTGCTGGTAAAGGTGGACACTTTAAAGAATACTATAGATACATTGACAAAATTAGCGAGCTCTGAGAAGTTCTCATGGTGCAGAGAAACAATGGGCATTGCAGGGCTGGATAAATGACTAAGCTCTCTTATGGCCCCTTGTGGAAAGAAAACAACAAGTGGGAGAATGTCGGGTAGTGTTATATTCTTTCCACGACTAGCCCACGTAGTTAACTGGAGGATTAGAAAGGAGGTGGCACCCCCCCTTCGTTGCGCCAATTGCATAGCGAGGGAGTCACAGGGGGTTTGAGGGGTGCAAGTAACCCCACTATATGGGGTCCAGGGCAATGCCCCGAAAAATATTTTGTTGGACCTTAGCTTCTTCATTTTTCAATTCATAAGATGAAATATTTATGACTTTTTTTATTGTTGATAGAATAATGGGTTTCGTTTGTTTTATTGTCTCTATTTCCTTCTAGGTTTTTTTTCATAATATTTGGTTTTATTATGTTATTATCTACTTTATTATTTATTTTATTATATCCTATTTTATTTATTTCATTAGTGTTTACATAACTATCTATATTATTATCTAAGTTCATGGTTTCTTTGCCTAATTTGATGTTGCTCCTAACTATTCTGGAATCTATGTTAATCTTATTTGAACTTAATATATTATGAATTTCATTTTCTATTACCTTCTCACTGTTTTTACTATTAATTAAGCTATTAAGAATCGCATAGTTGTTGGAGTCTTTCAACTCTGTGTTTGACTGTGGATCACTTTTGTTTAGGCTGGTGTTGGACACGACATTCTAGTTGAGCATCGACATAGGGTTTTTGTTGTTTGTTGTACTCGTATTGCTTGATAGCGGCCTGCTGTTCTACCTTCTAGGGTTGCGTTGTATCAATGTTTCTTCATACTTTGAGTTGGGCAACGTAGGATCTGTGTTAAGCAGCATGCCTCTATTCTCAGGTATCCGATTAATCTCATTAAGGGTTGCGTTGATGGGTTTCAACATCGTATCCCTTGCACTGTTTGTTGTACCCAAGTTGGACAACGTAGAATCTGCATTAAGCAGCATGCCTCTATTCTTGGGTATCGACTTAATCTCATTAAGGATTGCAATCATATCCCTTGCTATTTGTTGTATCCACATTGTTTGACCATGACTTGCTCAAAGTTTCTCCATACTTCGTGTTGGAAAGCGTATCTACTCCTTTGTGGCTGGTGGAATCTGCGTTAAGCTGCGTGCTACGTAGCACCGATCCCATTCTGCATGCATATTTCCTCTCTGACTCTATACGGTGTACATTCCTGTGTGTGTGCTACCTTACGTCCAAAATATGCTTATTGTTGTATTTCTCTTCCAGGTTTTCCAGTTTCTTGGTGTGTCTTGTGTAAGCCGAGTGTCCCTCCTTGCTAGCCTTGAGTGTTGCCATGGCATCGATGAATGACCATAGGTCTACGAGAATGCTTGTTGCCAGTTTTAAGTGAGTTCTGAATTCTATTGTCGATAGTTTGGCTAAATAAAATCTGATCCTACGTATTTCTAGGCGGATTAATGTTTCTCTGAGCCATTGAAATTCTTTATGGTTTTGTTGATTATCTAATCTGTGTTTAATGCAGGCAAAAGATGGAGTTAGGTTGGAATCTTGGCACTGCTTAAGGAAGGCTAGATCAGATTCCCTTCTTTGTATTTTAACCCTTTTCTTTTCTAGATCACGGACCTCTTTCCATGTTTCCCCTCCGTACAGGGTAACAATGATGGTTTGAAAATTTATGTGGTGTGGTTTTTGAGGTTCAGAATTTAGATATTCCACAGTTTTCATTTTTGTGTTCTCTACGTTTTGAGCCTAGAACAAGACTCATCATCAAGATTGATTTACAAAGAAGTGAAGCCCTAGTTATAAATATGTTTCAAGGAATTGTAAAGAAAGCCAACTAGTTCAATTTTGTTAATTCAATTTTAATTATTTATTGTTTTCTATATTATTTTATCAATTTCTCTATTATTTATTATGTTTTGATAATGATATGTTGATATATTATTATATTTTATGGTTATAATGATTATGTTATTAATATACTTTCCCTTATGCTTTTTTATTTGTGAGATTGGTTTCTTTAATTTTGTTATTTTTATAAGAAGTGTTTTATATAAAAATTAATTTATTTGAGATTATATTTTAGTTAATTTATTATTAGTTTGTTTTGACTATGGTCATAAATTATTATTTTATTTTGGGAATAGGTTTAAGATTTATTTGTTTATGTTTAATGGTTAGTTTCTATGGTAATAATTGAATCCTCCTATTGATATATATAAAGACAATTTATTGAAGTGTTTAATGTAAATTTGATTTATTAGGATTATATTCTAGTTAAATTTTATTAGTTTGTTTAATTATATAAGGGGTTAAGATATAAAGATTCTTTATTAATATTAAATATGTTTTAATTAAATTTAATGGTTAATTTGATATTGGGTGAAGTGTTTGAAATAAAGTCACTCTATATTGTTTAATATAAAGTTAATTTATTGCCATTTAATTATATTATAATTTAAATTACAATGGTTTATTCAATTATCAGTAAAGTGTTGAATTATTGTTATAATTCTTATATTTCTTACGTTTTTTTTTATTATGTTATTGCTTAGCCATAAGGAATTCATTAAAACCTACATCTTTCTGATACCACATCCTTGGTGATTGTTTTAACCCATTTAGAGACTTCTCTAACTTGCATACCAGTTCTTTCTTACCCTTCATTGCAAAGCCTTTGGGTTGCTTCACGTAAATCTCCTCTTCCAGATCCCCGTGAAGAAATGATGTCTTCACATCCATTTGTTCTACCTCAAAATCAAAAGCAACAGCAATAGATAAAAGTAATCTAATAGAAGTTACCTTGGCAACAGGAGAAAAAATATCACCAAAATTAATTCCCCGCAGCTGAGAATAACCTTTTGTTACCAACCAAGAGAAACCACCAATAATGATAATGGCCCTCAAGGTACTATCAGCACAATTCATGAAATGTTAATACAGGAACTGAAGTTGAACACCCGTGAATTCACTCGATCGAAAGCCAATGATGTGAACTTGTTGTCGAGTGCAAAGAACTTGCCATTGAGCCATGCAAGCTCTAAGGTACTAGAAGGGAGTCTCTTAATCAACTTCCCAGATAATGAGTTGAAGTCGATAGAAAGCGACCATGTCGAAGGAGGTTCATAATGAATCCCACATCATTGACGTGAGATGAGAGGATGCAAAATGATTTTGGATGATACAGAGAAACAAAGGTAAATGTAACTGCAGAATGGGAACTATTGAACATATCGGTGACACAAGCTCGAAGTCTGGTAGCTTTTGGATCCATAGGATCAATCATCATTATGACGTGGTAGAGATAAAATGGAAGGGAAAAATGAATGGCCCAAACCCAGGAGGGTCAATGATACAAAGGAGGATATCCCAACTTGACACGAAGCAAAGAGTGTCATGTTCAAGAGTGAGCTGCTGATAGACTCGATAGATTTCCAAATTTTCCCCCACCATATCTAGTAATCGCAACCATGAAGGAGATAGCATATTCTTTCACTGTAAGTTCATCCTTCGGACGAATCAAACCTAGTAAGTTTGACGTGCCCTAGGAAAGAGAAGCTCATGTTTGTCATGATGACGAATCTGATGTCATTTAATAGATTAACGAGTCCGACAAAGGTATAACTTGGTATCTTTTTCATGTTTAGAGAGTTTGAAAAAGACATGTGAAAGAAAACTCCACATGTTCCCTTTATATACATTTGTGTCTCTTGAGCTTGAAATGGTAGAAAACAATACTTTAGAGAACCGCTTGACCATTTTAGTCAAGGAGTACCTTTTTCGTAAATAGTGCCTCTTAGCCCAAAAAAGGGGTAAACTTATACTAGGCACATGACATTTCACATCTGTTAACGAGTTTGAAACGGCAAGGGCTTGACCATCTTTTCATTTTTAAAGGGTCGGAAAAGTGCTGAAAGTGGACCTCCCATTTTTATTCTCTTTAACTAGTCAAAAAGGGAAAAAATGCTCGGAAATATTTTCATATTAGTTTAGTGAGTCGACAAAAGAGCTGAAATATGACTCATCATGATCGTCGAACATCCATCACATGTTGCTGCACAAGTAAGGCAAAGTGTATTATTAAGTCCTTGAGGCAAAATAGGTCAAAAATATTTACAAAACCTAATATTTTAATAGAAAAATGAATAAAAAGGGGAAAAGTAAATATATTTTTACCATTTACCATTTTATCTTTGCAGTTAAGACTTTTTACCCACTTTTGCCCTATTTTCGCTGGAGTAGATTGCGGGAGATCTGGGAGGTCAATTGACAAGCAATCAGTTCCAAGTAACAGCCGAAGCCCTGAGCTCCATTTTCATGCCATTTATTTATGTTTTTAGCCATTTTTCCAGATTTTTAGTTAGCTTTTTGAGAAAAACTTTCACCCTCGGCTGGTGCAATTCCCGGGCATGGTACCACATCACCCAAGGGTGATTTGCACACCTAGCCTCATGGACAGATGCGAGTATTTCTAAAACATACATGTCAGTGTCGTGAAAGGGGCAATATTAATTTTCTTCAAGAACTGACCGTTGAAATTTGGATTTTATGTGCCAAAATCGATCACTAACTTAAATAAATGACTTTTGCAAGAGATAAATTGTCAAAAATGATGGATTGGAAGGAAAGAAAACACGAAGATGTTGACACCCAGGCAGTGAATGATCCAAATTTCTTGGAGGCTTTGAGGGCTTGTTGGCTCCTCAAATTTTTCCTTACACCAGGGCCGCGGGCCCAGCCCGAATTGCTTCAATACTTGATAAGCCTTTGGGACATCAATCATTAGATTTTTTTCATTGGGGACCAAGAGCTGGAGTTGGAAATTTCATACATCTACTTCATCACTAGGTTGTCGCATAGAGGTCAGCTAGTAAACTTTTATGGGTCATGTTCGATCGGGGCAAGCATATCTTCCCTGCTTTCCGAGAATTTTCCTAAGGCCCTGAAATCAAAAAGTGGGAAGATCGAGATTTCCAGTGTGTGGGATTTGACACTGAGGGTGCCTCTGTTGACCATCAACAAAGTGGCAGGGTCCTAGGCGGAACATGAGACTAACAAGTCGAAGTTCCTTTATGCTATTGACTATGCAGATCCTATGATCTTCAACTGGGCAGAGGCCATGAAGATGGACATCAAGCGCTAGTTGTCCAAGGCCAAGGTAGGAAATATGAAGCAATTTGGCTTTGAATTAGTACTTGTGACCTTTTTCCTGAAATGAGTGCCATTGTTCTAGTATCAGTTGACTGAGGTTGATTCTCCCATGCCATTTGATCTGTAGATGGCCCACTGGAGTCATTTCATGCCCAAGATCACTAGGGGTCAGCAGATGTCCTACTGACCAACATTCTTTTTGTGGTTATGGCGATATAAAATCATTGTGGAGGATTGGCCATACAACGGCATTGATTTCCATGGAGACCTAGATAAGCACTTACCAGATGGGGAGGACTTCGATGACAAAGGTAAAAACCAAATCAATTTTTTTTTATTTTGATGTTTTCTAAAAAACATTTTGGTGTATGTATGCTTATAACATTTCTCTTATGTATGCAGGTGTTGGGCTAGAGCGGCCAACCAGGATGTCTTTGATAGGCAGGTGTTGCCCCCGTCCTATTGATGCTATCACCCCTTATCAGGAAGGGAGTGATAACGAGGAGGATATTGCAAGGAACTTCAAGGGGTTGACTCATGGTATCCCGAGGTATGCTCGGATAGGAGACATGCCTCAACTGTACCAGAGGCACACAGTGGGGGTCTCAGATCAGATCCGCCGATTGCTGATTCATGTCATATGAGTTGTCTCGTGCTATCATAAACACCATGCTGAGTAGTTCCTAGGTCCAGTAGTTACATATTTTTTGAGGCCAGCATGCCACAGACGTTCAAGGCCTGCGAGCCGCTAATGTTATTATGGACATACATATTACTTTTTGGGGTTTTGATGTATCAAACATTCTTACACACACACACGCATATATATATGTTATATTTTCTTGTCTATTATGATACAAATGGTTTGTCTTATCTTTTACATGTTTTGTAAATGTCTATCCAACACGTAATTAGTTGATGCATCTGTCAACCTATTCATGCTTCTAGGAATATGATGATATGTAAAATAATCAAAATGTCTTTCCGATATATGGATACGGAGATACATTTGTAATATTTGAGGTTTCTGGATGGAATATTGCCTGTTGAGCTGAAGGACAAAAAGTTGTGAATCTAGGTTGACAACCAATTCTCTGATGCCCAGAGTGATGGCTTCTGATAATAATTCAATTATTGCACTGTATTCAGCAATGTTGTGGGTTGTATGACCTAGGAAGATACCTTGAAGGTCAATCAACTCACTGTTATGGTTGTAGATAGCTGATGACGTGGATGATAGGTTCCAGGTACTTCGGCAAGTACCATCGGTGAAACCAAAATGAGGAGTTGCAAACATCTACAAAGCAAGGAAAGCATAGTAAATAGGATGGATGTTTGAAAACTTTCACACAAAACCACGCTATACAGAGATGAATCACACACTAATGTACATAAGTAACCATGCAAGATGACATAAGCATAGTATTTTTTGAGGTAAAGCTTGTTATGGGGCTTATCAAGAGGATTTACTTCATAATCAATAAGTTCATATGCTCCTTTCTACAAAACACGTTTTATAATATGGGGCTCATGCCACATAGGTTTGAACTTACCCGCCCCCAGCTTACCATTAGCTTGGTCATATAACAGGACCAAATTAGCCTCAGACAAAGTGCGAGGGGAGACTGACTAATCGAAATGGGTTTTGACCCATTTCTTTTGTGCTTCGATGAACATGGCAGCGAGACGATGAGTCTCGTCAAGTTGTTCTAAATATTATAGGTGTTCCTCTTGAGGTGATGTTTCAGGGAGGAGTTCAACAACTAACTTAAGTGAAGGAATCTCACATTCGATTGGTAATGTTGCTTCCCGACCATAGACTAGTTGGAATGGTGTGAAACTAGTGGCGTCTTTGGTTGAAGATCGGTAGGCCCACAAAGCTGAAAAAACATGAGATGCCAATTTGAATTGTGCATCCCAATAATACATTGAAGCATGGTGACCAAAAATTTGTTCACGGTTTCAACTTGGCCGTTGGCCTGAGGGTAATCTAGGGTTGAGCCATCGTGGCGCAAACCCAATGCGGATGTTAGTTATTCCATCATGTAATCTCTGAAATGGGAGCCATGATTTGTGACAATGGCTTGGGTTACTTTGAACATAGAAATAACATGGTTAAAAAGGAATTGAGTTGTAGCCATGCCCCTCGGCCGAAAGAGGGTTACATGTCATATAATCGATGCCCATTTGGTAAAGGTAACAACAGTAATGATCGGGTGTAGGTGAGTGGGTGGGGTGCACATCTTGCATTGGTAGATTTGGCATTCATGACACTTGAAAATAGCAAGAATGCAGTCTTTGAAGATGGACGGCTAGAAATAACAAGCGCAAAGGATTTTCTGAGCTGTAGCATAATCAGACATATGATCACCACATGCCTTGGCAATCATTGAGAGCTCTTTCAGCTTCCTCAATTGCAAGGCATCGACAAAGAACATAATCGACACTGACACGGTATAAATTATCACCACTAATGCGGTAGGGTTGAGAATGATGTTGAATCCTTCGATGATCATCTTTGGTCAACACAAATTGAAATGTGGAGGTTTGGAGATACATGATGATATCACCGTACCATGGATCAAGGGTTCTAATCAAGAAAAGGGTCTCATCTGGGAGTTGTTCATCTACACCAGGGAGAGCTTTGGAGGGAAGGGAACAAATCAATTCAGCGAAAACAAGTGACTTCTTAGATTTGGTCGTATTGAAGACCAAATCGAATTCTTGCAGGATAATGATCCATTTAGAATACTTTCCCCCTAGCAACTGATGAGTCAGGATGTAGGTCATAGGGTTGCATTTAGAAATCACTATAGTCATTTGTAAGAGAATATAATGTCGAAAATATTGAACCACCTAGACAGTGGCCAAAGCCAACTTCTTGACATGTGCATAATGTGTTTTGGTGTCTAGGAGATTTTGACTTAGGTAGTAGATCACGTGTTCAACGCCTTTGTGGTCGTCTTGATCCAACACCATAGCTATGGTGCTGGGGGCTACAACTAGGTAAAGGAAGTAATCTCGATAATAGTCCGATGGATGTAATAGAGGAGCATTTATGAGGACAACCTTAAGGTCATTAAAAAAATATTGGGCTATCTTCTCCCATGCAAAGGGTGTTCCTTGTTTGAGCAATTGGGTAAATCCTGTAGCTAGCCCAACAGAGTTGGGTATAAAATGACAAAGAAAATTGGCCTTTCCTTGGGGGCTCTGGAGCTGGTGTAGTGAAGATGGATGGGGTAAGTTTACAATGGCCTCGACTTTTAGTGGATCCAAGTGAATCTCATCCTTGGAAATGATGAAGTCGAGGAGTCATCATGATTCCACGTAGAAAACACATTTGTGTGGATTTAACTGGATGTTATAGTGTCTACATTGTAGAAAAATTTGCTGAAGGTGGTTTCGGTGATCTCATCGCTTACGAGAATGGGCATGAAGGTCATCCAAGTAAGTTTGGACAATGTTGCAAATATCATGAAACACATAGGAAATTTCCTGTTGAAATGTGGCCTCGACATTTTTGAGGTCGAAAGGGAGCTTCTTGTATGCGAATGTACCACATGGGCAGATAAAGGTTGTCCTCTCTTAGTCAGCCAGTTTGATATTGATCTGGTTGTAACCAAAAAAACCATCCATAAAGGAAAATATCTCGCTCCCGGCACATTTATCAATGATTTGATCAATTAAGGGAGGAGGATAGTTGTCTTTAGGACAAGCACGATTAATATCTCAATAATCCATGCAAATGTGGATTCTTCCTTGTTTTTTATTCACTGGGATGAAATTGGACAACCAGTCTATAAGGGGAATGGGATAAATGAACCCAACTTTGAGAAGCCTTTTGACTTCACCCTTAATAGTAGCAGCCTTGCTAGGGTGCACCGGACGAAGTCATTGGCGAACGGGTTTCACATTTAGATACGTTGGTATTTCATGCACCATAATGCTAGGATCAATGTCAGGAATTTCTTTGTAAGACCACACAAACACATCACAGAATTCCTAAAAAATACAAATATATGTCTTGATCTCATTTGGACAACAAGATACCCCAATATGAACGTGTTCAATGACACCGGGTTTGATAGAAATGTCAATCGGCATCGTTTGGGTAGTATTACCAAAATTTCCTTCCGACCATACTTCATGAGTAATAGTCAGTGGTGGAAATGGAGAAGATGACTCTTTGAAAGAGGTAGACATGACTGCCGGGAGAGGAAGGAATGAGGAGCGATGATGAGTATCGATCCATGGCAGTTCCTCGAGAGACATGATTTCCATGATACCTTCATCAGCGGGAAGGTCTCTAAGGGATCAGATGATTCCAAAGTGCCAAGCTAGGGTGATTGAGAATACATATCAAGAGAGGTCTTCGAGATATGAGAATCAAAGGATGCATATTTTGTAGCCAAAATAATTTCCATGTAATTGACTTTGGCAAGACTAAGTGGCATCATGTCACCCCAAGCATCAACCAGATTTGGCGCAGGTATGACCCAGGGACCAGATTTGAGCAAGATCATGTTGACGGAGGCAACATGAGGAGGTAGGAGTGGAAAAATCCCCATTAAGGTAGAATCTTTGAAGAGATCTGCCCCCACACTCTTAAAGGGAGCACCAGAATGCCTGACATATGGAACATTGCCATCAGACGAGGATGAGGCAAAGAAAGACAGTTGATCAATGGTGACAATCCTCCCTTGATGGGGAAAATGGATCACACAAAACAAATAAGAGGCCATGGCGTGCATGGAATGAGTCCAACTTTGGTTGAGTAGAAGATTATAATTGAGATTGGCATCGACAATCTCTACTTTGACTTGCTTTGTCTAACCTTCTAGGGTGATGGCAAGGTTGGGTAAGACACTGAAGGGTCACAAATCGTGCCCATTGAAAGCTTCCAATGTGTTCAAAGACTGGTTTAGTGCAAGGGAACCATTAGCCTTCCAACACACAATTAACATGATGCAGGTAGAAGCACCTTCATCGATGATAATGCGGTGGATGGTATTTTCATTAATGATTACCTGAATAACAAATGCAATCTAATGAGGGAGCCTCGGAACATGGTTCTCTAGATAGAAACATATAAAATTAGAATCGGTGGGATCAATTCCCCCGATAGCTGACAACAAAGATTTCCACTGCAATGGGCAGCTTTGGAGTACCTCAAGAGCCGACATAGCTCACGGTGCCTGAGCCAAATCTTTAATAATATTGTAATGTTGAGTGGCTCAAGTGTTGGGATCATACGAGGATTTCCATAGCACACCTCAAGAGGGTGGCCATGTAGCGAAATCAAGGTTAGGATGCTCGATTTGCAAAGGGCCAGAACTCGAGGTAGAAGAAGAAGGTGGAGATTCTTTTCCTTTCCCTACTGTGGGAGCTGGAATTTCATAATCCTTCGATCAGGTAGCCACATTAATGGGTATGCTCATCATGAACACTTGAGATCTAGAGGAAGTAGATCGGGATTGGTCTACCATCGGAGTTTGCTGAGATGGAAAAGGCTCTTTGAGGATAGCAGGGGTCCCCTCGAGCAAACAACTAACTTCAAATCGTCATGGACAATCTTTAGTATAGTGATCCTCCTCACAAATGAGGTAGGGATACTTAGGTTTCTATTGCAAGGACTCGCCAGCAGATGATTTGGGAGGACCTTGTTTAGGGGCATCGGCTTTAGATTTGCCTTTGCCTTTCTGTTCTCCTTTTTAGGATTTGTCCACTGCGGTAGACTAGATAGCATGGACCTCTGAGGTTTTACTAGGGCCTGGAGGGTTTTGAGATGAACTGTTGGGAGCAGTATTCGAGACTGTCTTCTGTTTGGAAGAAGTTTTGGTAGGGGCTTGGGATACTGAACCAATAACTCCTTCAACGGGAGGAACATCAGGTGACTTCGATGTTGCGGGATCGGATGATGGTCATGGAACATTGGGTAATAATTCGTATAAGGTGCTAGACTGAGAATAGACTAGGTCCAAGTACTGGGCATGAGCAATGGCTTGCTCTTCAGTGACGCATCCACCCATGGCTATATCGCGAGAAATTGGGGCTACTAACAATTTAGTAAACCATTCGGTGAGAAACTGATCATGTATCTCAAACTTGATTAGTCGACGTTTACGTCTCCATTCATGGATATGATTAGAGATGTGCATCATAGTGTCTTGCTTAAGAGTGTGAGCATATATGTGCCCGTTTCATAACAAATCGGCAGCTGAAAATACGTGAGAAAGGCCATGGCTAATGAATTGAAGTCATGAAAAGTACTTCAAGGTAGCTCGATGTACCATTTTGTTGTGGAACCCATGAGGGTTCATTGGAAAAGATGAAGATGAATGGAATCATCCATGTATGAGTTCGACAAGCACTAGAGGTTATATGTCATCACATGGGCCTAAGGATCTTCTTTAGCTTTTCGATCGAACTTTGGGTAATCACTTGGTATCTTGGATGGCATCGGAGGCTAGTACGACAAATGAAGAATCAGATCACTCATAAGATGTGATACATCCGACAACTCAAGTATAGCCAATAAAGGTAATTGAGTGTTAAAAGGCATCAGAGGTCGATAGGCGGGCACATAAGGAGGAGCCCATCCCTACTGGTAGGGATTTTGACTCCATAGTGGGGGGTTTTCTCCATATGGTATCTGAGGCTGCCCCCATTATAGATTACCTTGACCAAAGGGAGGATTCAGACCTTGAATACCTTGAAAATTTCCATGCATAGGTTGCTGATAGGCAACATATGGGTTAAAATGCTACTGAGCCTATTGACCTTGAACATATCGGTATGGGACCTATTGTCCTGGAACATAGGGTTGTTGGGCATCTTATCCCTGAACAAGAGGGTTTTGGACCTACAGTCCTTAGGCATAAGGTTGATATGCTTATTGCCCTTGGACATAGGGATTTTGTACCTGGTGCCCTTGGCCGACAGGATCCTGAACTTGTTGGCCCTAGAAAAGAGGATTTTGCACCTGTTGTAGTAGGACTTGACCTTGAACCTGTTCCTGCAAGGGTTGCCCTTATTGATAGGTATACAAGGTGTACAAGGGTTGTTACTGCCCAGGTTGGTTTTTCTGGCCTTACGGTTGAAAAATTTGCCCCAGGATTTGTAGAGGTTGGCCCTACGAGGGTATGGGTTGAGAGGTATGTAGATCATATTGCATTTGCTACTACATGGCCTGCTGTAACTATTGAAAGGACTGACCTTGTGGTTGTTGTAGGTGACCTTGCTATGGGATAATCTGCCCTTTCTGTTGTGCGGAAAGCCCTTGCTGCGACAAAGATTTCCCTTCTGGTAACAAAGGCTGCCCTGGTTGTTCCAAAAGTTGTCCTTGTTGTTGCAAGGGTACTTAAACAATGCCCAGAAAATTACCGAACTGAATCTGGTCGTAGCCAAGCTGGGTGTATTGCCCAGGTTGGAGGGTGTAAGGTGACTAATCAATCCTTGAGAACTATATGTAACGTAAGGATTTTTCTATTGGACCTAAGCCCCATAGGGCTATTGATACTGAACATTGCTTGATCCAGACAGACCACCAGGATTCTGGACCTGTTAGTACTAGACATTACTTGATCTAGTAGGGTTAGCAAGGTTGTAAATAGTACCATAAGAGGGTTAGTTTATACCAAGCATGTGAGTTTGTTAGCCACTCACATTAGTGGAACCTGACACCATATAGACATTCAAGTTCTTCCCCCCAAGTAGTGGTGGAATCTGGCCACTAACTAATAGGACAAAAGAACTAGTAGAGACAATCTTTGAAACTTTCGATTGATTTTGACACGTAACTAGGATCAATGATACAAGAGTGTTCAAGATTGTGGGTTGCACCGGGACTAAGTAATAACTGGTTGGGAAGTCATGTTTATGATGAATGGACCTGACATAAGCATGACGCTTGATGCCCAAACAGAATTATGGTAGAGTGATGAGGCACTAGGTGTGCTTGAAACTAAGTGCTCCAAAGACACATAGCCAGGTAGCAAGCTGGTGGGAATACGTTCTGAATAAGGGAAACCCTTGGCAGGGAAACCCTTGGCAGGGAAATGAAACTGCAATTCTTCCCCCTTAACAGTGTGTGGAGTTAAGACTTTGAACTCATCGAGAGAGGTGACTTGACCATCACCTTCGGGTTCCATGTCTGGAAAGAAACGACGATGAACAATCGAACGTGTACTGGGGGATAGTTCTAAAGGAACACTCGGTTGATCATATGGACTGTAAGGGCACTATGGTGATATCTCAACAATGTCAAACAGATGGTTCAGAGGATAGATAACCAGTCCAAGCTGACCGCCAATGGTTGGCGAGTTCTCTGGAGTTTGAACGAGATTATTCAAAGATTCCTGGTCAAGATCAGCAGATGACCCTGAATCGAAAGTAGGCGGAGGAGAAGATGATAATGGTTGAACACTCAAAACAATCATGAGTTGAACATTTTGGTCTTCAAATGGCTCTGATAACTCAAGAAGCGGTTCCTCGGACAATCTTTTCGATGAAGGAGAGGAAGAGGAAATGGGTGAACTAGATGGTTCAACCATGATGACCTTGTCTTAGTTGACAAAACAAATAACTTCAAGGCTTTAAAATGTCCTTTTAAGGGAACTCACGATTTGGTAAAAAATTTAACAGCGTGTTTTGGATCGTGGGCAATCAATTATTTAAGATGCATAAATGATTGATGTTCTTTCATTTTTTAAGAGTCAAGAAAGAAACAAAGATGACTCTATCACTTTCAATTGGAAATGAGCTCGAAAGGACAAGTGCTAAGATGATCTTTTAAGTTTAATGAGTCAAAAAGATCAAATGACTACTTTGGACGATCTAGGTAAACAGGATTACTAGGCAACCATGAACTGCATAATACCTCCTAGCGAACCAAGAAGTACAAGTAGGCAATCTCCCCGAATGCTGTGTTCGGTGTATCACATTCGCAAGGCAACCAAATCGGCTTCCTAGGGATAAAAGGATTGCAGACTAGTGGGGTCTCCCGTTATATACGTGACAATACAGGAAACACAAATCAGTGCTAGCATTGTCTAATGTCAAAGCTAACGACAGATGCTAGGTTTACAAACGCTGAAACACGTCTCTAGCCTAGACCTTCTAGATGTGATCGTTAATGTCAAATGCACCTTAGGTTAATTGAATTCATTTTAGAGTTGATCTTGAGTTAAGTTTAAGTTTTTAGTTCTTAGCGATGCTACTCGAAAAACCTAAAATGCAACTAAATGGGACAAGACCCTTTCAATTCAATGAAATGCCTACACTAGTGAGGGTAGAGAAACTACTCAATAAAATGCAAACAATCAATCAACTAAAAAGAAAATGATCTTTCACTACTTCACTTTTTCAAAAAAAAAAAACTAATGAAAAATGCATTCCAATTCCTAATTTCCTCACAAGCACTTATCTATCAGTCCTTTTGAAATGAGAAAAAAATCTCTTCTTTTTCAAATGTTGATGCAATTCTAGTTTTTAAGAGATGTGAATCATGATGATGCAACAAGCTAGAATTTCATATTTTTCTCATGAAACAACGAAACAATTTTTTCGCATACAATCTTTCAATGACAAAAAAATTCAAGACTATGAGCTCTTCAAGCAAACGCAAACATGACAAGAGAAGTTCATTCAGATTAATGAAACACCGACTTTGTCAAGCACAAGACCGACAATGCAATCTATGCCAGAAAAATACGTTTGAACTAGTAAACAAAACTTTTTCAAACTTGTGCAAAAAGAGGACAAAGTCTTAAGAAGAACCAAAAACAATTGCAAGGAGAAAACACACCCACAACTGGACTTGATGAGTCCATAAGCTGGTGAATGGACGACTAACTAGATGTCCTAGTGTCGCTTGCCATTCAATGGCTCGATCAATCAAACATCAAGATGACAACCCTACAAGCAAGAAAAAACCAAACGAAAAGTAGCTTTCTAATAAGGGAGAAAACTGTCAAAAGGCTCATAGGGTCAAAAACACAAGAGTAGAACACACTGGCCAAGATTGGGGTCTAGCCCTAACCTTCAATTACAAGGATTGGCGTGACTGCCTAACCAACAAAAAGTGCTAGCGCTGGGTTGACGCGATTGTTCCTCTGCAATTCACGCTGATCGGCGTGACTGTCAGCGGATTAAATGCACTGTCTAAGGGAACTAAAGAAAAATAATTAAAAGAATCAAAATAGGGACTAGATTTGCTACTATGGATTTTAGACATAGGCCAGTAAGCAGGAGAAAAGCAACAGAACAAAAGGGAAAAAAATTAGCAAAGTTCTCACGAAATCATGAAATTAAAAACAAACAAAAGAATAGGATCTCCCCAGCGGAGTTGCCAATTTGTGGTGAAGTAAAATTATAAGTGCAGACATGAACGACTTCCTCTAGCCTGATATTGGGTCTAGCCATAAAAGATACATTGTATGGAATATTTCCTTAGGTTAGAATCAATCAAGAGGGCCTACCTCTTGATCGCTTATCATGCTTGATGATGTCCTCACTTGCTCGCTCCAACAATCTCTCGCTTTCTTCTTCAAGCTCCTGAAACAAGTAAACAACAACAACGCACAAACATAATAATAGAAAAATTGCAATTCAACCTACTTAATAAGTCAAGAAACATTAAGACACGAATATGTAATATTATAAAACATGTAGGAAATCATTCGATAGTTGCATATATTAATATTAAAGAGAGATTACACTATTCATCTTCACATCGCAGTCTTCCTCTGACAAGACCAGGTTCCCACACACTTCTGCTAGCACTTCATGATGGCTTCAAACAACAATAGTTTAAAGACTTTTCCCTTTAGGCTTCACTCCAAACCAAACACAGTTCTCCCTCACACGACTAGATGGCTACAACTAGTAATAGCTTGCTTGTCTAAAACAGTATAGTCACACTCAGCCAAAACTCTAACACTGATTTTCACACTCTAGACTGTGCTTGGGAAGTAGGAAGGGTTATATAGAAAAGATGGATGGGAGATGGATCCTCTTCTCATGGGAGAAGGACTTATTCCTTGAGGTAGTTGCATCATTACAGGGGAAAGGGGACCAAATTGTCATCCTCGACCCCATCCAGCCAAACCATTTACCAGACTTCCATTATGGAGCTTCTAGAGATGGAAGCTTAAGCTCTAATTTAACAAAAAATCCATAATATGACCGGCGGGATTGGAACACAGCTTAGTCGCACCGATCGACGCGGGGAATAGTGTTAATCTCTGCACATTGGTGTGGGGAGACAAAGGTTATTAGCATCAGTCTTGTAAATTGGGCAAAACAGAAGTTTCAAGGAAAATGGTGCAAAATGGAAATGATTTGCTCAGGAAGAGGGACATAATGGGAGCTTCTCCATGAGGGCAAAGCATGTGGGTTCACTGTAGAGGTCCTCCAGGATCAAGAATGGGGAGTACATGGACAGTGACAAATTGTTGTGTAACAGGGAGACAAAGATAAGAAGGTGATCAAAGTTGAGTAATCCTCTTATTTCTCGACGCATTTCCTTTCTCATTACGCTTCTCAATGAAACTTAACAAAATGCATAGAATAATGTGTGTTGGACCACGGATAGTGAACGAGCAATAGGCCATATAACAACATTATTTACTAACACAACCATATAATTTAAATGGTTAACAAACACCCGTAAAGATCAAAAAACTTACAATAAATATAATACCATAAATTACTACAAATAATATCTAAATATTTAATAAATATTTATTTTTCTTTACTATCTATTTCCTTAAATTTATTGATTCAATAAACAAAAAATGAAACTTAAAAGAAAATACTTAACACAACAAATTATCTCACGAGAATATACATTATTTTTTAATTATTAATTATTATTGACTGAATTTCTAATTATAACGTTATGAAAGAAATAATTTTTAATAAATCTGATTAGTCATTATTACTTCATCTATACCATAGTTTAATATTCTATCTTAATAAATAAAATTCAAATAGTAATCAGTAGAGTGAGTGATTCGCTGCAACCCTTAAAAAAAATATCAAATATAAAACTTCAAATTTAATCCGGTAACTTTGCTTTCCAATAACTTGTAATTTGGTGTCACATGTTATTGGTGTCTTCCATGTATGAGTATATTTGGTGTCAAATGCTATTGGTGCCTTCTATCTCTAAGTATATAAAAGATATTCTTTATGAACTGTTTTTATATTTTAATCTCATAATAAAAATGATTTCTCATCTACAAAGATACTAACATAGATTCTTGTATGTTAGATTGTCATTGATACTAACATAAATTTCATCTATGATTATGCGAAAGATATTCTCTACCAACTCTACATATAAACCTCATTACAATTTACTATCAAATCATAAATCAGAAATCCAAATAATTATTTTAATTAAAAATGTTTAATGAAAATAATGTTATATGAATATAAGTTTTATTTTCTTTAACATGTGTATTAATAAGTCATAATATTAAACACGATTTTATTTACATATCAAAATTTCTATTAAAAAATAAAAAGAAATTTCTATAATTTAAAATTTTTTACATGTTTCATATTATTAATAATAAAATTTAGTAAATTTAATAATTTTTTTTTTAAATTTTACAATTAAATATATAAATAAATATTTAAATTTTAATATAAATACATTACTTTATATAATAATAAATAAAATTAAATATTAAACCAAGATAAACATTAAAGTGATTTACTTTACAGGTAACACTAAAGACGTACCTGTCAATTTTATGCATAATGGTCAAAGTTAAAATGGCCGTCAGCTTTACTGTCTGCTGCGTCCACAAAGTATTCTCATTCTTTGCGCGTTTCTGGTGCAGCAATAGCCGAACAGCATTTACGACCATGGAGGACGAAAGTCGATATGGCAAGCGGCTATCATTATTTTCCATTAAATTTGAATTTAAATTTATATAAATATACATCTATAGATATACATTATTTTGGGAGAGATTTTTGAATGATTGTTAGAGGAATTTGTTTAAGCTGGGACAGCTTTCAGGTAGGTTTGAACGGCATAAAGATATGCAGATCTGCTTTTCAGTGGAATACTGTCATGTTTTATGTGATGGGACACTGTCATGTTCTATAATTGGGTCACTGTCATGTTCTATAGTTCATTTTTTTTAAAAGTGGATTTTTGTTGAGGTTAGGGATAATTTTAATGATTTTTAAATGGAAGAATGATCTATATATTGGTGAAATATTGTCCTGTCTCATGTGATGGTTTGTGTATTTTATTAGTGGTTTCTATTTTCAAATCATTTATTTTTATAAGTGGTTTTCAATTTCACTCTTAAACCATTATGAAGATGTTTGATTTTGAAACTTGATATTGACTAAACTCCATATAAACCTATTAATTTATAGGTCATGAAGTTATATTTATAAGTATTTTATTTAGTTACTAATACATATTTTAACTCTTCTAAATTTTAGTTGTTTCTAGAAGATATTTTAAACTATATTTAAAATTAAACAAAAAAAACTTATAAAATATATAATTTTTTAAAAAATAAATTACTCTTCATTTAAAAAATAGCAATAATTTTCACACAAAAATTAATATCCACAACATTCTGAAATTTGTAAATTATATTATAAATGTTTTTTTTTTTTTTTTTTTTAAATCGATAAACACACACGGAATGCTACATCATTTCAAGATGGAATTTGCAGTTTAATATATTTATTTATATTTTCTATTTTTTGTAAATTGATAAACAATACCACGGAATGCTACATCATTTCAAAATGGACTTGCCAGTTTAATACGTCATTGTTTTCATTAAAAACCTATAAATTCCTTGACCCGTGCCTAAAACATTTTGCATCGATACCTTTTCTCCCTTTCTTTTTAGAGAAGAGAAAGGTATACAAGATCATTCAAACTTGAAATACGCATTCAACAGAAATGAGTAAATAATTGGGTGTTCATTATTATTTGCATGATTCATTTCTAATGTTTATTTTAGGTTTAAGTTGTTTACCTTTCAATGTCAAGATCTGGTTTTATTGGTGTTTTTTTATTGAAAGCATATATAGTATGTGAAAATTTGGTTTTATGGTTATTTTATGTAAAAATAAAAAATGTTTTTTATCCAGAAATATTATTGTTTAGAAAATAATAATTCATAATTATTAATTTGTTATTATTATGTTAATGATATATTTTTAAGTTTAAATGTTTTAATCTTTAGAAGGTGATTTGGCTTTAGGGATGTTTTCTTAAATGTTGTTGGTTACAATGACATTTGTTATATTTTGAGAGACATCACATCATGATCATCACTTCACTATAAATTTGGTCATTAAAAGGTCTAGTTGCAAAGTTAGTAGTTGATGTTACAATGATTTTTTAGATGACTCAAATTTATAATTGGGTTAATTGGGGCCCTTGCTAAGTAGCTTTATGGAAGCAATTTAGATGACTCAAATCCATAATTGGGTTAATTGTGGCCCTTGTAAAGTAGCTTCATGGAAGCAAATCTACATTGGTGGTGGGTTTGCTTATGTACCTCAAAACCCTGGGATAATGAACATGGATGACTTTGCTTTTTTTTAATAAATTGAAATGAATATTGAGTCTACTTAGTTAGTCAAAAAGAAAGGAAATAATGATCTCTTCTCCTATGTGCGTGGATAATATCCCCCTTTCATGGGAATATTATTACAAAAATATGATGGACCATTCATCTCACTTGAATGGATTTTAGAAATGAAACCAATTCAATAATTTAACCCTTCATTTTCCCTTGAAATAAACATCTCTTTATTTTCACGGAATCTTTGTAGGATGATGCTCTTAGTGGGAATATTTTATTACGCAGTACATTGTAGTGTGTTCACATGATGTACTATTTTCATAAAGTTAATTTTGTTGGTTATGAGTTTCATAATATCATGAACTATGGTTGGAATGACCCTTTTGTGTTCACAAGATGTATTCTTTTCATAAAGTTAATTTTGTTGGTTATGAGTTTGATAATATAATGATCTATAGTTGGAATGGCCTTTTTTGAGCTTTAGACCATTTTCAATGGATTAGAGGTATCATCATAGCTATCTCTTTGTTTTTGTGAGTTTTGTAGTTATATCTAGTTTGATTAGTGTGCATGGGTCACACTTTCGATTCTAAATGGATGGTTGATTTCTATGTGAATTATACCGATAATTTCAAAGTGAATTGGCATAAGCCTTGGTACTAGATGGATTCATTTCTTTCAGTTATGGAGTGGACTTTTGGAGGGGATTTAAATGTGGTTGAATGGAAGGGGGTTTTTGTGTGTTTGTAGGTTTTATGGTTAGTGGTTCAAATAAGCATGCTTAGGAAATATTAAGCTAGTTGAATTATAACTAGCATTACCATATAAACTAAATGGTTGGTACACCTAAATTATAATTTTATTTGAAATTATTATTATTGCTAATTATAAAAAGAATTAAACAAGATTTCTGAACCATGGAAATTCACCCCGCTTTACCATGTAGATTCTTAACCTAAAAATAGTTTTTGTTACAATACCATGGGCCAATATCATGGCTCATTAATACCACATTCCTAAAATACCATAACTCATATTCATATAAAAATGTTCATATGAAATTTTTTTGTTTAATAAATCAATTTAATTGAATAAATTAAATAAGTGATAGAAACTACCAAGAACACACCATATTTATGTGGAAAATCCAACAATAGGAAAAAATAGTAAAATAAATTGAATAAAATAAAAGTTACCAACAACACACCCAATTTATGTAGAAAACTCAGCCATATGGAAATTATTAGTATCTTATATTTACTAGAAAAGGAAATATATAACCTTTGTGACCATTCTCACTTAATCAATTTTCACCCATTCAATTATATCTCATTTTCATATTATGATAGAAATTGAGAGATGTGTAGAGAGCAAGATTGTTTACAACACAAATCACACATTGTATCTTTTATTGATATCAATGGTTACATATTTATAGTATATAGATCATTGACTATGACAAATCTAGATCCTAAGAAAGTAGATCTAAATAGCTAATACAACTCACAAATAGGAAAATAACTACTTCTAGATTGAAATCTAGGGGCTCACACAACAATCTAAAATACATGGAAGCATTATAGGAAAATAATTACTTCTAGATTGAGATCTAGGGGCTTACAAAACAATCTAAAACACATGGAAGCATTAGTAACTTCCAACAAACTTCGTTTATGCTTACATGTAACAAATATAGAAAACACACATTACAATAACAATATGAATCTCTATCCCCCCAATCGGGGTGAGAAGGATGAGGTATCAGGCAATGATCATAGGCCAGGAAAGTAATAATAACATGGAAAATCAAGCTAGGTTGATGATGGCGGAGGAAAGGACTGATCCAAGCAGAGAAATGATTCTGAGTAAAGGTGGCGTGGGTGTAATGACGTGCGGAGGTGGTGGAGTTAAGACAAAGGCTAATGACTGGGGGTACGAAGGTGCAGACAGGAGGCGAGGAACGGTGGGAGATCATGTGAAAGGCAGGTGGCAGGCAATGAGGAGCAGATGCAATGAAGAGCAGGTGCAGAGGTATGATAACGAGGGAGGCAAGAAAACCGAGGTGAGGCAGGAGATCCGGGTCATTGTAGAGAGTGCGGTAGGGAATGAAGCGGTAAAGATACAAGGCAGTAGTCGAGAGGAACAGAGCGAACTGAGAGGGGAGACAGGCAGTAGGAAAGCAAAACTCAGGATGACGACCAGGAGTAAAACGAGAGCAGAGACGGAGGTGGAAATTGGGGAACGCGAATGGATGGGAAGGAAGGGGAAGGACCCTGTCAAAGATGAGAAGGTATTTCGATATTAGGATGTCCACACAGACTCGAAGGACGATGTCGAAATGTTCGATTCCAACCCGGAGAAAACTCCAAAGCAGATTAAGGCAGAGCAGAACACTGAAGGTGAAAGGGGAAGCACCTCAGGTGTAAAAGGCAGAGGGTGCAAAGGCGGCCGCAGGGGAAGAGGCAAAACAGGTAGAGGGCAAGGGAGATATGGCAGAGGCAGACAACATCCGGGTGGGAGGCAGGAGGAGTCTCCAGCAGGAAAGTATAAATGATCCCTGGAGAAAAGAATACAGTATGCTGAGCAAGCATACTGTGAGAATACCAACAAGGATATTAGGAGAATTATCCAGCATTTGGAAGAGGAGGCAACCCAAGCTCAATCTAGTTCTGAAATGGAAGACTGGGAGTATTTACTACCCGACCCAGGGAACACGAGAGGGAGAATGACCTTGTACAAACAGGCATTACATGTGTATTGGGTTATGAAGAGGTTGTTAGCCAAAGCTATGGAACAAGTGGCGGTTGAAATGGCTGAAATATCTCAAGGGATTCCAAACTTGAAAAGGGAGTTGAAGAATATGCAGATAACAATGATGATGCAAGACAAGAAACTTGACGAATTACAGCAGCTGATGAAGAATAGCAACAAGGGCACAGAAGAAGAGAATGGTAAGCAGAAAGCGGAGGAAAGCAGCTGAAGGTTCGGGTATGAGAAATGTAATTTTGTGGAAAATAATTGATAGTTTATGTTACAGGAGAATGCAAGCTCCAGTGCTTTTTTGTTTTTACTATGAATAGGAGACAATGTAATAGTAAGCATGGATGTATGGCTTATGTAGCATGGACCAGTAGAATTAAAATATTTGGTTTATGGATGGATGTAAAGAACCTTAGATGGCCAACAGACCCGGTTTCCCTATGGGCGGGTTGAGGTCACAAGAACTATGTAATGGTTTTAACCCGGATTAATAGAATAGTATGGAACTGCTTCAGCTTACAAAAAAAAACAATATGAATTTCTATCACTTTTGTCTAATATGGTCATGAGTAGCACTCACATCCACTCTAAAATTTCACGGTTTCTTCTCTTTTCTTCACCACACTTTAGAGATTTCCACTTGATCCATTTAATACATAACCACTTCAAACAATCATTGATGTAATTTGTAGAATTGATGCTACTGGACCTCCTGAAGAACAATCTTGATATTGAACTACCCAATGGACCAACTCCCATCTATCAAAATGCAGCGAACTAGTTGTATAGGTGAGATCTTGATATTGAACTACCCAATGGACCAACTCCCATCTATCAAAATGCAGCGAACTAGTTGTAGAGGTGAGTTGTCTGGGTAATGAGTGTATCTAGCAGTCAATTATGCAACTAACCTTTCTACATACAAAGATCTCATAAAATAGCTTGTAATTGATGCTTTTGAAGCTCAAAGAACAACAAGATCCATCATCATATATTAACAGATTCATATAATTCAACACCAAAAAACATTGAAAACCACTAATTTAATTATATTATTTTATCCATTAATTGGTTATGCACTCTTTTTTTTCTTAAGCAAAAGAAAAGAGTATACCTAACTAAAATGTAACATAGATGACTAATAGCTATAAAATGTATGATAGGCTTCATCACGACCGTAAGAATGCTAAGTCATCTTATTGCATTTTCCCTACAATTCCATCGATCATCCATTAAATGACCAAGGAAATTGAACCTTTGAATCGTTGTGTTACAACTAATAATAATTACTCTCACGGCGCACATCTGAATTGCACTTCTTGAAGAGTGCGTTGGACCAGTAGGTATCCAACCCTCCGCTTGTCACCCAAGGAAAACATGTATGTTTTCTGCTCCTTTGCACGAGAACCTGTGATGATGATCATTATGTTGTTAACCTTCTAACTTAACTCCCCACTTAACTCCCCACTGATTGGACTCAGTCATTCCTCGTTGATGGTCAACTCTTCAAACCAAGACGGACTAATTAGACTACATGACGCATGGTTTTGATTTAACTGCTCTGTATTTGGAGCCAACCTTAACTTCTCGTTTAGTTTCTCTATATATTGAGCCAATCGTATCTCAATTCAATTGACAGAAACAATTTCAAATCCTTGCAAAACATGCATAACCATCCTTCGGAAGACTTGCACTATCCCAGTTTGTCCTTCGGAAGACTCTTAATGGAATTCCTGTACACATCTTCTTCGAGATCATGAGAAACGACGTCTTTAACCCAATCGACATGTGTTCCCTCTGACTCACCAGGTGAAATTACGTCACCAAAATTGGTCGCATGGACAAGAACCTCGGGCAACAAGTTTTCTGTTGCAAAACCCAGTTTACGTAGATCGCAGCAAAATACTAGTTATTCTACCAATGAAGTTGCCCCCTTTAGCTAAAGCCTTCGTCAATGGAACCCAATCCATTCGGACAATAAATGTCGGAGCTCCTCTTTAGAGTTAACATTCGCCCATGGAGCATTGCAACGGATGATGATTCATGCTTTGATGGTCACTTTCACCCTCGCACTCACAACCACGAAACATTCTAACAGTTGATAATTCTTGGACGCAATCACACTCAACAAATCACACAAGAAATTATCAAATTTAACACTCCAATAATCAGAAAATAAACAATCTCACACACTAAATAATCTATGTACAAAGTACAATAATGTTTAGGTCACTCTCATTTTCCTGGTCTTCCCATCAGGGAATCAGGCTAGAAGAGACACTCATATCATGATAGAATTTAAGAGAGGATCAAAGAACAAGATTGTCTATAATACAAATCACATATTGCATTTGTTATTGATTGCAATGGTTACATATTTATAATATATAAATCACTAACTATGGCAAATCTAAATTCTAAGAAAGTAGATCTAGATAGGTAATACAAAGCACACATTAGAAAACAATTACTTCTAGATTGACATTTCAGGACTCACACAATAACCTAAAACACTTGGAAGCATTAC
>APFE031146549.1:24223-38583 GCA_000404065.3 Pinus taeda
CCAGGGACCACGTTTCATAAATTTTTCAGACTGGATCCATGAACATCAATCAATCATCAAGAATTTCTACATCAAACAATCTTGTTTTCACCAATTAGCACTGAATCAAGTAGACACTTCTCTGACAGCTGTATCCAAATCATAGTAGCTGTAACCACACACGAAATCTAAACCCAAAACAAAAAATACTATCATTCAAGCTTAAATATTAAGACCCATCAATAGAACTTATCCTTCTCCTTGCGCTCAAGTTCCTTCTTTATTCAGATCCAGATCTGCACCATAACCCAATGACAGTATACCAGATCTAGCACTTTATCAAATATTCAATAACAATTCAGATGATGTTTTGCCAATGATCTCCTTCCTCTTTTATAGTATTAGGCCTTTCACAATACCACGGTCCAAAACCATAATAACACAATACCATGAACCCAATACCTGGGATCAACACTTTTGGATGCAATACCACAGACCAAAACCATAGGATCAAAACAACTGTTCGACCAATACCATGAACCAACCATGAAAGTGTGTGAACTTTTCTCCACATGAAATAAACCTTTTCTCCACATAAAAGTGCGTGAAATTTTCTCCACACGAAATAAACTTTTTCTCCACATGACATAAACTTTTTCTCCACATAAAAGTGCGTGAACTTTTTTTTTTACATGAAATAAAATTTTCTCTGCATAAAAGTGCGTGAACTTTTTCTCCACATGAAATAAAATTTTCTCCGCATAAAAGTGCGTGAACGTTTCTCCACATGAAATAAACTTTTCTTCGCATAAAATTGCGTGAACTTTTTACATGAAATAAACTTTTCTCCACATAAAAATGCGTGAACTTTTCTCTACATGAAATAAACTTTTATCTTCATGAAAGTGCGTGAACTTTGCTGCACTATAATTTATCATCTGAGATGAGTGGGTTGCCATCAAGTACAACATATGTATCATAATGCCAACACGGAGTTCACCCAATGTGAGCTACACCTTGAGTCCCAACTCAATAGTAGGGAGGTATTATTTCGTTAATTGGAATGGAATAAATTAGTTACAATAAACTTTTACAAAAATGACCCTTATACGTCCAATATGGATGATGGCCTGAAAATGGAGAGATGGGCTGGAGAAACAGACATCACAAATGGATTCCTGGTGCAAATACATAAATAATTGACTATAAACATGTCCTATTCTGTCACTGGCACCTCTAGCTCTGTAAGAGAATATTTTTCGCATCTGATCAATACCCTCGCTCAGGGTTCCATCATCCTATGTTTCTCTTCCTCTGTTGGTCTCGTCAATTGAATTATGAGGCTTTAAATAATACTTTGGTGGTAGACTTACAAAACCAAGGTCATTGGCCATTTTGTAGCCCTTGGTGGAGTTGGTGGGGGGAGGCACAGTTAAAACCCCACCCACCCCAAACATAATGTATTTTTTTAACATATGGTGTATATATATATATATATGGGCCTCAAATACATAACCATTGAAGAATTCAAAGAAAATGTTGGGCATCTATATAACCTCCTATTACAATATGTCAAACTGTTGAGTTTAAAAACATAACCACCAACCAATGATTACAAGCCTCGCACCGAAGACGAACCACCAATATATGTATATATATATATACATATTTTGGTGGTTCAGCTTCGGTGCGAGGCTTGTAATCATTGGTTGGTGGTTATGTTTTTAAACTCGATAGTTCGGCATATTGTAATAGGAGGTTATATATATATACGCAACATTTGCTTTGAATTCTTTGATGGTTATGTATTTGAGGCCCATGGGGGCTTCACTGAATAAACCTCTGACATATCACATGCGTTCATTACATACTAAAAAATACCCTTAATTTGAATACATATTAGAAAATACCTTTATAAATCACGTTATTTAACCCCCTATCAATACTAACTCAATCCACCTTGCCAATTAAAAAATCCCCTACTTTCAATCGATATTCTGGGTATCCATTTTCATTAACGTTTCTTATACCCCTTATATTTTTTCATTAAATTTGAGCTCCATTTTTTATACTTGACAATATAAAAACCCTTTACCGCCTATTATATGCTGAATATATTATGTCATTATTTCCTCAATATATATCCCCCAATATGAATGCACGTGGTATGGTATTTCTCCCATAGTGAAGCCCCCATGTTGGGGCAACCCGTTGGGGGCCGACCCACGTGGGTTCAAACCCTGTGGACTCCCCATTGGTGGTCACATATGGTTTGGCTGGGGTCTATGATACATGCAGCCCTAACCAATTATACATTATGCCATATATTTGATATCGTTGGATCGGGCTTGGTTGTCCAGTTTGACTGTCAGCCAACCTGCCTTCGATTTTTTTCTTAGTTTATATGTATATAACCCACTGTTTAAAATTTTCCAATGGAAAAATAAGGATCACGGGGAAAATTAAGTAGGTTCCAAATTTACCCTTTAGAATGGCTCGATTCCATGCATCAGGTTGCTTCCAAATTGTTGACTCGTTGAGCCTGCCACTTGGCGAAGTTTGACCTAAACTTTGACTATCTATAAATTGAGCATACAAACTCAGATTTGAGTGTCATTCACACTGTTACAATTAAAGCAATGAGCGTTATGACCTGGTCCTACTTTCACTTCAATTTGACAACATGAGTTTCTCATAATTCATCATTATTTTCCATCATCTAAGAAATAATATTGACCATAATATTTAGCGTGACAGATATTTTTGAGCTTATTAACAACCATTACCTTAGAATAAAAAAATACACAAGTTGGATAGTTATTTCTCATAATGGCCACTCTTTCTCTTCTTCTTCTTTACATCCTAGGGTTGATTCTTGGCTATCATTCTTTTAGTTTTGATCATAATCCACATTTAAAACATGATTAGATATAAAAAATTAGGGTTTGTTATCAAGTTATATTGGGTCAATGAAATGTGAGGTTTCTTATCTGCTTATATTCATTGTGTTCATTCAGTTATGCTTCAGATGAGTCCTAAATCATGTCATAAGAAGGGATGCCACCCATTGGCTTAATGATAACTCTAAGGGAATCTAAAAATACATATTGTAATCCTATACCACCCTTTGCACTAAAATAAGAAATTTGATTCTTCGAGTCCCCATTTGGCTTGAAGATATTTATCTTTTCATTCTCCTTCCTATTACCATTTATGCAACCATAAAGTCCCCCATGAATATGGCCCTAATTGACACATTCACCATGTTCATCTATTCATTTCTTTGACTTAAGTATAGAGCATGCAAGATAAATTTTGTTGCAATTGAAGTCAGACTTGTATGGTATATGTGTTGTTGTATAAAGAGGTCTTACAACTTGGTCTTTGTGAACAATCATGTATTTATCATAATGATCATTTTGCTAAAAAGGTTCTAGAATATTAACATATTAGGGTGGAAAGTCTTGACTCTTGGCCATATTCATCCTCATTCTCAACAATGGTAAAACTGTCATGGCCCTAAGTTATTCATCACGCATGTAAGTATTTAGATCTGCAAAAGTATCTTCTAAAGTAAAACCAAATTTATGAGAACATGTTTGGGGAACATATTATTTTATTTCAAATGCTTGAATGTCATACACGAGAAGAATATTTTTACCCTTCATTTAATTCATCATTTTCCTCAAGTCAATTTCCTAAACTTTTGTAGGAGATTAATATGCTACAACTTCATATTATTCAAGAACACCATATTTGTCATGAAAATAATAGGATTGTGTAGTAATATGATTTTATTCAGATCATTGAATATCTTCCTCATAAAGATTATTTGTCTCTCTACTTCATGCATCATTTATATGAACTCAAATTCATACATCTCATTCTTGAGAAAATGAAATTAAGTTATTTCATCCTCACATCAAGCCCCCATTCGCTCTTCTTCATTAGGAAGGGACGACAACTCATAATATATTTTTTATGGGTCATTATTATAGAAATTTGGGAGTTACCATATCAGAATTACTTGCCTTAATTCTATTTTTCTCACCATGAGAAGTAGGACATTGCATTCAATAGGAAAAAGGATTTATTCCTTCATGTAATTGACAAACAATATTTAGCTGTATTTCCCAAAAGATATTAATATTAGATGCATAATATGAAACACAATTGGCATGAGAATGCTCTCCTTCCCCTCAATATTATCCCATAAACATTGCTATATTCCCAAGGAGAAAAAATCTCCATAATAACAATTCCATTTTAGATGTTTCCCACCTACCAATTTTCTTGAATGCTTAGTGAGGTGATTGTTAAGAAAAAAATTGCTCAATATTTAAGATGATTTATCTAATAAGGATGGAAATCCAAATCCAAATATTTCACTTTGTTAACTGGGATATTGTCTAGGAACCCAAATGTTAGGTCCCTATAATATTAGTGATCTCCCCATTACTATTGTTGTTGTATCCCTTATTGTTATTTTTGTGACAGTATTGTCCCCATACTGTTATTATTGTGCCCCATAGAATCCCCCTACTATTATTTTTGTGCCTTTGTATTCTTATGGTTAGGTCGGCTTCATTATATTGTGACCCTGTAGACTCCTATATATAGAAATCAGGTTGTGTCATTTGAATCATCTAAGAATTGTTCATTTGTGAAATGTAAAGGAGGTTTCCCCCTCAAAGAGGCTTATTTCTAAGGCATTGATCTATATTTTCTATCCTTTTGTGTGCTGGTTTCAAAACATTTGGTACCAGAGCTTTAGATTCTGGGGTTTCGCTACTCCATTTGGGCCAATATAGTTCTGAACTTTAGGTCAAAATTTTAGATTTTTTATTGCTATATTTGCAGAGATATGATCGGTGGAAGTCGGCATTTTTGCAGACTCCTGAATTACATTCCAAATAGGTAACCTCGACAAAATTTTCATAACTTTCGTTTTGAGCATCAGATTGAAATATCTTCAGAAGTTTTAGAAAGAGGACAACCCATAGTTTTAGTTATATTAGTTTCAAGTACTAAGGTTGAAATAGTGACACATGGCACATCATACAAGTTTGATCTATTGAACTAGTCTATAATCAGGTCACCGTGGGAGTTTTGGCATAACTCTTCCTTCGAGAATCCAATTTTGATCAGACTAGTGGCATTGGAAAGTGGACGAAGAGGGCTACTGCAGGTCATGATTTCAGAACTCAAATATCCAAAATTACATAGGTACATCGGATTCAATATTGAGCTCCTACATGTGAAAAAAGGTGTGTATTTATTAAATATTTGCATAAGCTTGGTTTGAAAATTTAGCTTGAAGGAATTCAAAGGGCACAGTGAAGCATTATTATCGGAAATTGATGCCTCAAATAAAGAAAATGCAAACACCTAGTAAGAAACCTGAAAGCTCTAGCATGACTCACAAATTAGAGGAAGAAATGCAACATTATATATCAATATTACAAAACCAAGTGCAACAAATTTCACTCGCGCAAAAGGTAACAAAAATTAATATGGATGGTTTAAAGAAAGGCGTAGAAGCTAAGATGAATGACTTGGAATCTAAGATGGATGGCCTGGAAAATAAGATGGATGATGTGGAAGCTAAGTTGGATGGCATGGATGCTAAGATTGAAGCTAAAATGAATGGCGTGGATGATAGGATGGAAGAATTGAAGATAAATTTGAATAAGTTGCTACAAGAAATGGTCACTAATGGTGAAAGAGTAGTAAAGGAAACTCATGATGAGAACAAAATAAATTTTAATCATGATTTCATAGACTCTGATGTTGGATTGAAGACCCACCATGTTCCAAAAAACGATATGATGAAGTTTGATGGCAAGGATCTCGGAACATGGATACTACAGATGAAGCAATTTTTCGATCTCAATAATTGGCAAAACACACAAAAGGTATGTATTGCAAATTTATATTTGGAACCAAATGAGTTTGTATGGTATCGATGGCTTTGCTCTCATAAACAAATTGTCACTTGGGCAATTTTTATTGAAGAAATGATATCACATTATGAGGATACAAAAAGAAACACTTTTTTAGCCAATTGATAAATCTCAAACAAAAGGGTTCAATAATGGAGGACATTGAGGAATTCCAAAAATTGAACATAAGGGTAAAAGATATTCTAGAGGAGCATATGATTGTTGTGTTCATAGGGACTTTAAAGGATAATATCCAACATGAGGTTCACCTTTGGGAACCTGATTCATTGGAGAAGGCATTCATGTTAGAAAGAAAAATGAAAAGCAAAATGATGGCAACTAGGAAACCTACCACTCACAACTATAAAGATGGAAGTGTTGTTGGCCCTAGTATTCGACAACCTATAAGGTTGACACCACAACAATTGGAAGAAAAATAGAGAAAGGACTTTGTTACAATTGTGATAGCAAATAAACTAAAGGTCATAAGTTTGCTCAGAAGAAATTATTCTACATAGATTGTGAAGAGGAGAAATAATAGCAAGAAGAAATGTCAAAACAAGATGATATACTCCACGAACAAATCCTAGATGAGAAGAAATGAATTTGAGCATACCTTTTAATGCATTGGCTGGAATTACCACTCCTCCAACTATCAAGATAGAAGGACATATCAAGAAGGAAAAGGTAATAGTGTTGACTGATTAAGGAAGCACCTATAATTTTATTCATTGTATAATATCAAAAGAATTGAACTACTTACTATATCCAGCACCAGAGTGTCAAGTGATGGTTGAAAGTGGAGGAACCATAAATTGATCTAGAAAATGCCATAATATCAAGTTATCCATGGGAGAATATGTATTGAATAGCCCAATGCTTTCCATTCCAATGGGTGGTGTTGATGTTGTACTAGGAGGCCAATGGCTACAATCCTTGGGTAAAATAACTTTCAATTTTCAAGAACTTTTCATGAAATTTTTTGCAGAAGGAAAGGAAGTTGAATTAAGGGGTAATTCATGGAAACCGGGAAGGACAATCAACTCTAACGGTATGACAAAGCATCTGAAGAAGGAACAACGAGGTGTAATTGCCCAATTATGTTCACTAGAGGTTCCCACATCGAAATCATCTATTTCTCCAGATCTCCAAAAAGTGTTGGACAATCATTCCAAGGTATTTGAGACTCCCAAAGGTCTCCCACCTATTCACGATCATGATCATGCTATTCATTTGATTCCAGGAAGTGTTCCTCCAAACATCAGGCCGTACAGATATCCCTATGCCCAAAAGAGTGAAATTGACTGTATGGTTGCAGAAATGCTAGAGGTCGGTATAATTCAACCTTGTCAAAGTTTTTTCTCTGCTCTAGTAGTATTAGTTCACAAGAAGGATGGATCATGGTGCATGTGTCTAGATTATAGGGAGCTCACTATTAAAGATAAACTTTCCATTCCTGTCATTGATGAATTATTGGATGAATTGCATGGATCAATTTACTTCACCAAGTTGGATATTCGTTCAGGATATCATCAAAGTAGAATGAAGATTGAAGACATTAAAAAAGAAACATTAAGAACTCATGAGGGTCATTATGAATTTTTGGTCATGCCTTTTGGCCTTACTAATGCGCCTTCTACATTTCAAGGTTTGATGAATTCCATTTTCAAACCCTTCCTTAGAAAATTTGTGTTAGTATTTTCTGAAGATATACTAATCTGCAACAAGTCTTGGAAGGGTCATGCCCAACATGTTGACATGGTGCTCAAACTATTGGAGGAGAAGCAATTATATGCAAAAATCTACAAATGTTTATTTGGAGTACAAGAGGCAGAATATCTGGGTCATATTGTATCTCCTGAATGTGTTAAGGTAGACCATAAAATAATTAAAACCACTAAGGAATGAAAAATCCCCACATCCATAAAGCATCTATGAGGATTTCTCAGCTTGACAGGGTATCATTTGAAGTTTGTTAAGAATTATGGGAGAATAACATCACCTCTAACAACATTATTGAAGAAAGATGCATTTTCATGGACTCTAGAAGCAACAAAGTCCTTAACATATTAAAGAGGAAATGTGCCAAGCACAAATATTAGCTACACCGAACTTCACAAAAACCTTTATTGTGGAATATGATGCCTCAGGAAATGGAATCAGTTATGTTTTAATGCAAGAAGAAAGACCCATTTATTTTGAAAGTAGTCCAATCAAAGGAAATTATTTACACAAAGCTATTTATGAGAAGAGAATGTTGGCAATAATACATGCACTTAAGAATTGCCGACCCTACCTAATTAGAAGACACTTCAAGGTAAAAACAGATCATGATAGTCTTAAATACATTTTACAACAAATATTATCCTTAGAAGAGCAGCAAAAATGGGTCATAAAGATGTTGGGTTATGACTTTGAAATCATCTACAAAAAAGGGAAGCAAAATGTTGTGGCAGATGCACTCTCAAGAAAATATGAGGATGTGGAAGCATTTCTTTGTGCCATTTCTATTGTCCAACTAGATTGGATAAACAAAGAAATGGATGAATGGAAGAATAACGAGGAAGTGTGGTCACTCATTCAAAAGATACAACAATATCCAAGTACATCTGCTACATTTATGTGGAAAAAATGATTCGTTATGGTGCAAGGATCGGGTATAACAATGTAAGAATTCCCAACTCAAACAAAATATTCTTAGGGAATTGCACACCCCTCCCTTAGGAGGGCACTCAGGATTTCTAAAAGCCTACCAAAACGTTAAGGAGGATTTTTTTGGGGATGGCCTTAAATTGGATATTCAAAAGTTTATGGCAGAATGTTTGGCTTGCCAACGAAATAAACTTGAAACAATTAAGACTCCAGGCCTATTACAACCTTTATCCATTCCAAGCCAACGTTGGGAGGAGGTTTCAATGGATTTAATCACAGGTTTACCCAAGTCTGAAGGAAAGAGGATTATCATGGTGGTAGTGGACAAACTTACCAAGTATGCACACTTTTGTGCATTATCTCATCCATTTAAAGCAAGTACAATTTCTACTGCATTTATGGAAACAATTTAAAAGGTACATGGAAACCCAAGGATTATTGTAAGTGACACAGATCCCATTTTCAGTAGAAATTTTTGGATAGAATTATTTTCTTATCTTGGTACTCAGTCAGCTCATAGATCATCTTATCATCCTCAATCTCATGGGAAAACTGAGATATTAAACAATTGTTTAGAAGGATAACTTCGTTGTTTTGTATATGATAAATAAACACAATCAGTCAAATGGTTTCCTCTGGCTAAATGGTGGTATAACACTTCCTTCCATACTGTAACAAAAATGACCCCATTTATGGCACTTTATGGATATCATCCACCGTCCATCACATCATACTTAAGAGAAAATTCTAAGGTTCAAGTAGTGGAATATCACATCAACCATCAACGATAAGTTATCCAACTCTTAAAGGATAACCTCACCTTGGCACAGAATATAATGAAACAACAGGCATATCAAGATCATAGTGAAAGAAGTTTTGATGTAAGTGATTCGGTATTTCGGCAGCTACATTCATATAAACAAATACCCCTCAAGCAAGCCAAGAAGGATAACAAATTATCACGAAAGTATTATTGTTCGTACAAGGTGTTGCAAAAGATAGTTACTATGGCATACAAATTGGAGCTTCCTGCAGCTTCTCGAGTGCGCCTAGTTTTACATGTTTCAAGCTTAAAGAAGGTTATAGTTGACAAGCTTCCAGTTCATACAATATTTCAAGAACTTGATGAGGAAGGAAAAATCATATTGTAACTTGAAGCAGTCAAAGAAACAAGAACTCGAGAACTACAAAATAGATCAATTTCAAAGTATCTCATCAAGTGTAAGAACTTACCCATTGAAGATTCCGCATGGGAGGATGAAAATATTATACATTAGCATCTAGAACTACTCAAGAATTGAGGACAACACATTTTTGATGGAGAGGAGCATGTTAGGTCCCTATAATATTAGTGATCCCCCCATTACTATTGTCGTCATATCCCTTATTTTTATTATTGTACCCCATAGAATCACTCTATTGTTATTTTTGTGCCTTTATATTCTTATTATTAGGTTGGCTTGGTTATTTTGTGACCCTGTAGCCTCCTATATATAGAAAGGAGTTTTTTTCATTTGAATCATATAATAATTGTTCATTTGTGTAATGTAAAGGAGGTTTCCCCTTGAAGAAGCTTATTTCTAAGGCGTTGATCTATATTTTCTATACTTTTGTGAGTTGGTTTTATAACACCAAATCTCATGGTGGGATTGGAATCAAGGATTCTAAAAATGGTTGCTAAATTCCTAGGAAGGATATTGTGAGGAAAGTATGAATGTTAGAAAAAGGTTTTGTAGTTGCACACGAATTATTGCATTGGGGGAAGAAAGAAACCTCTATATGATATTCTCCAAGAAAGAGGATGGTAAACCATTCAGAGACTTATGAAATTTTCCATTCCAATAATAATGAATTAGTTTACATAGATTTTAGGAAATAGTAAAAATATGAATATTTGGAAGAATAACATCATGAGTCACCAAACGCTTGACTCATTGGATCTCATGTTGTTGGGTCCCTATAATACTAGTGATTACCCCATTACTATTGTAGTTTTACCCCTTATTATTATTGTTGTGCCCCTATTGTCCCCATATTATTATTATTGTGCCCCATAGAATACCTCTATTGTTATTTTTGTGGCTTTATATTATTATTGTTAGGTCAACTCGGTTATATTCTGACTCCTTAGACTCCTATATATAGAAAGGAGGTTTTATCATTTGTATCATCCAAGAATTGTTCATTTATGTAATGTAAAGGAGGTTTCACCTCGAAGAGGTGAATTCTAAGGCGTTGATCTATCTTTTCTATCTTTTCTTGAGCTGGTTTCATAACATTTGGTATGAGAGCTTTGGATTCTAGGGTTTCAATACTCCAAACAGGTCATCATGGAAGTTTCGCTATAAATTTTGTTCTGCGATGTTTCAGAAGATAAAAAATAACCCATTTGAGAAGACATCGCACTAAATCTCAGGTCCGAATTTCAGAGCTTTCTGCGCTATATTTTCGGAGATATGAACTGAGGAAGTTGGTCCTTTTGCAGAATCCTGAATTACATTCAAAACATGAGACCTGGGGAAAATCGTCATAACTTTCTCTCTGAGCATCAGATTGAAATTACGTAACAAGGTACAGAAAGAGGATGGAATGTAGTTTCTTGTAAATATTTTGTAGAGCCAAAGGTCAAAACAGGGACACACGGTAAGTTGTACAAGTTCGCTCTACTGAATTAGTATAGAATTAGGTCACTATAGGAGATTTGGCATAACTCTTCATTGGAGAATCCAATTGGGGTCAGACTGGTGGCATTGGAAAGATGACATAGAGGGCTACCATACGTCGCAATTTTAAAACTAGATTATCCGAAATTACAGATATATATAAGAGGCAATATCAAGCTACTACGAAGTGAAAAACAAGGTGTGTATATTTTTTTAAATGTTTGCTTAAGCTTCGTTTGAAAATTTATTTTGAAGGATTTCAAAGGGCATAGTGAAGCATTATTATCAGTAATTGATGCCCCGAAGAAATAAAATGGAAACACCTAGTAGGCGACCTGAAAGCTCTAGCATGACTCATGAAGAAGAGGAAGAAATGCAACATGATATATCAAAATTACGACACCAAGTGCAACAAATATCACTTGCAAAAAAGGAACAGAATCTAAGATGGATTGCTTGAAGAAAGACGTGGATGCTAAGATGGATGATTTGAATATATATTTGAAGACATACATGGAAGAATTGAAGATAAATATGAATAAGTTGCTTCAAGAAAGGGTCACTAAGGATGAAAGGGTAGTAAAGGAAACTCATGATGAGAACAAAAGAAACGTTAATCATGATTCCATAGACTCTAATGTTGGATCGAAGACCCAACATATTCCAAAAATCGATATGAGGAAGTTTGATGGCAAGGATCCCGCAACATGGATATTACAGATGGAGCAATTTTTCGATCTCAATAATCTGCAAAACACACAAAAGGTACGTACGGGAACTTTATATTTGGAACCAAATCAGTTTGTATGGTATCAATGGCTTTGCTCTTGTAAACAATTTATCACTTGGGCAATTTTTACCGAAGAATTGATAGCACATTATGAGGATACAAAAAGCAACACTTTTTTTAGCTAATTGATAATTCTCAAATAAAAGGGTTCAATAATGGAGCACATCGAGGAGATCCAAAAATTGAACATAAGGGTAAAAGATATTCGAGAGGATCATAGGATTGATGTGTTCATAGGGTCTTTAAAGGATAATATCCAACATGATGTTCACCTTTGAGAACCTGATTCATTATAGAAGGCATTCACGTTAGCAAGAACAATGGAAAGCAAAATTATGGCAACCAGGAAGCATACCACTCACATCTATAAGGACTGAAGTGTTATTTCCGCTAGCCTTCCACAACCTATAAGGTTGAAACCGCAACAATTGGAAGAAAAAAGAGAAAAAAGGCTTTGTTACAGTTGTGACAGAAAATACACTAAAGGTCATAAGTGTGCTGAGAAGAAATTATTCTACATAGATTGTGAAGAGGAAGAATAAAAGGAGCAAGAAAGTTCAAACGAAGAGGATATACTCCAGGAACAAAGCCTAGATGAAGACCAAACGAATCCGACCATATATTGTAATGCATTGGCGGGAATTACCACTCCTCAAACCATCAAGATAGAAGGAGAAATCAAGAAGAAAAAGGTAATACTGTTGATTGATTTAGGAAGTACTCACAATTTTATTCATTGTAAAGTAGCAAAGAATTGAATTTCTTCTTATATCTAGCACCAGAGTGTCAAGTGATCGTCACAAATGGAGGAACAATAAATTGTTCTGGGAAGTGCCATAATATCAAGCTATCCATGGGAGAATATGTATTGACTAGCCCAATGCTTTCCATTCCAATGGGAGTTGCTGATGTTGTATTATGAGTCCAATGGCTACAATCCTTGGGTACAATAACTTTTAATTTTCAAGAACCTTTCATGAAATTTTGTATGGAAGGAAACGAAGTTGTATTAAGGGGAATTGCAGGGAAACCGGGAAAGATGATCAGCTCTAATGGTATGACAAAGCTTCTAAAAAAGGAACAAAAAGGTGTAATTTCACAATTATGTTCGCTAGGTGTTTCCAGATTGGAATCATCTATTTCTCCAGATCTCCAAATAATCTTGGAAAATCATTCCAAGGTATTTGAGACTCCCAAAGGTCTCCCACCTATCCATGATCATGATCATGCTATTCATATGATTCCAGGAAGTGTTCCTCCAAACATCAGGCCGTATAGATATCCCTATGCCCAAAAGAGTAAAATTGAACGTATGGTTGCAGAAATGCTAGAAGCTGGTATAAATCAACTGAGTCAAAGTTCTTTCTCTGCTCTAGTAGTATTGGTGCACAAGAAGGATGGATCATGGCGCATGTTTCCAGATTATAGGGAGCTCAACAAGCTCACTATTAAAGATAAGTTTCCAATTGCTGTCATTAATGAATTACTGGATGAATTGCATGGATAAATTTACTTCACCAAGTTGGATCTTCGTTCAGGATATCATCAAATCAGAATGAAGATCGAAGACATTCTGAAAACAACATTTAGAACTCATGACGGTCATTATGAATTTTTTTTCATGCCTTTTGGCCTTACCAATGCACCCTCAACATTTCAAGGTTTGATGAATTCAATTTTCAAACAATTCCTTAGAAAACTTGTGTTAGTATTCTTTGATGATATACTAATCTACAGAAACTCTTGGAAGGATCATGTTGAACATGTTGACAGGGTGCTACAACTATTGGAGGAAAAACAATTATATGCAAAAAGATCCAAATGTTTCTTTGGAGTCTAGGAGGTGGAATATTTGGGTCATATTGTATCTCATGAAGGAGTTAAGGTTGACCCTAGCAAAATTAAAGCCATTAAGGAATGGAAAATCCCCACATCCATAAAGCATCTGCAAGGATTTCTCAGGTTGACAGGGTATTATCACAAGTTTGTTAAGAATTATGGGAGAATGCAGCACCTCTAACAACACTATTGAAGAAAGATGCATTTTCATGGACTCCAGAAGCAATAAAGGCCTTCGAACATCTTAGAGAGGCAATGTGCCAAGCACCTCTCTTAGCTACACCAGACTTCACAAAAACCTTTATTGTAGAATGTGATGCTTCGGGAAATGGAATTGGTGCTGTTGTAATGCAAGATGAAAGACCCATTGCTTTTGAAAGTCATCTAGTCAAGGGAAAGTTTTTACACAAAGCTATATATGAGAAGGAAATGTTGGCAATACTCCATGCACTTAAGAAATGGTGACCCTACCTAATGGGAAGACACTTCGAGGTA